>JARYGA010011777.1:0-15138 GCA_030545235.1 Helianthus tuberosus | reverse complement strand
TTTCAAACCCGACCCGTTTGGTCGATCATTAAGATCCGACAAAACACATTAGGTGACCATAGATGTATAGGGAATAACCTTCCGAGGTTATACCTTATGGTCACGACGTTTAGTTAGTTGTATGATAAGTAGTTTATATGCCTTAGGTAAATTACCAAAATGCCCTTTTTACGCCAAAATTCCTTTTAAGCATATGTAACATAATTTTTGGTATCTAAACTGATTTGGAAACAATATTAGACATGTTAAGGCATATTTTACTTATCATAGGGCTAGTTAGGCGTTCCGAACGCGTTTTACGCGAACGACGCGTTAAAGTAGCATAAGCTACCTAAACGGGTCGTAACGGGTCAAAAGCACTTAGGTTAGGTTTCATTTTAGTATCTAGGCTTTGTTACACCATATTACATGAGTTTCCATACTCATTTGGTTTACGAACCCTCATTCTATCCGATCCTCCGATTTAGGTCCGGTTTATTAACATAGTTACCTATATTAGGTGCCGTTTGATTTCCGTGATCTCTAGCATTGTTTGGTTGTTACTCAAGGACTCCTAGGCAATCTCAAGTGAGTACATAGACCCCTATTTTACTGTTTTTCAAACTGTTTTGGGGGTGAAACACATGTGCCTACTTGTTACTTTCATGCTTTCCATGTTTTCATATCATATGCTTATTATGTTCATTAGTACACTTACAGTACATGATTTCATTGTGTTTTTGCTACGTATGTCCTTTGTTGCATACTTAGTACATTGTTTTACATTACATTTCACGCTATGTATGTTCATTTGATTACATACTTAGTGCATTGTTTTCACATGCTTACAATTTTGGTATGACATTTGGTTTGTTTAAATGGGACAAAAATACATTCATTAACATTAGCTACGCCATTCGTTAGTAGGTAGTGGTACCATAGGAATTGACAACTCTCGTTCCTGACATCCTAGGTATGTTTGGATGGAAGGAATGACCGAATTCGATAGACATAACACAGATAAACCTTTAATTTGTTTAAAGGTCTATCACCACAGTCACAAGGCTTGAATGTATGCATTTTCACAATATCGCATAAATGTTTGTATTCTGTATAGCATGCATTTCCACAAAACATAACGTTGATTTAAACCACGTTTTACTTCAATACATTGCTTTGTGCATTTTTACCTATGGTTTAGTTGATACATATTTCACTTGCCATACATGATATTTTGGTTACACATTACATAATTGACATTTGACATAGACATTTTGGCATTGATATACACATTTAGTGATTTACATTAGACATAGACATTTTGATATGGTTTACGCAATAACACTTGACAATTGATTTATACATGAACAATTTACAATGATGGTTGGTTTGAGTAACGAGGCGTGTGTAATATGATACAAGCATGGTGGATACGCCGTTGGTACTTCCTATATATAAGTGCTTGTATGATATTACATGTCATAGCGTTACTTAAATCATTTCAATATTTGACATATTACATTTTACACAAACAACTTATTTTTCACAAGACATTGTCTTACAAAACAATTTATTTTATCCAACTCATTTTACTCGGTTATTTTATTAACCATACACCATTCTTTTATATAGTCTGATTTCTTATCGAGTTTTCATACAATTTATAAAAGAAAACACTTAACAAGATTCATGACTAATTTTTATTAAACCTATCTTTTAAAACCCAAGTCATGAATCCTATTTTCACTAAACCTATGTATCTCACAGGCATTTTATGCTGATGTACCTATTTTCACATGTGTTTTCAGGAGCTGTTGCATAAGATGATCAAGATACACTTAGACGGACTTGGGCCTTAGTGACAATAAAAGATGCAAGACTAGTAAATTATATTATGTTTCTTTGTTGTTAAGACATTGTATCTTCTTTAGAATCAATAAAACAAAACTTAAATTTCTATGTGTTATGAAACAATGATTCTGTTACAACACTCCCCGACGATTCCGCCACGTTTTGTTGTTTTACGTGGTCGGGGTGTGACAGAAAAGTTGGTATCAGAGCTCATGGTTATAGGGAATTAGGTTATTAGTAATGCTTTGACCTAGTCTATAACCTTCCTAGGACCCTAACGCGAGTTTACTTGCGTTAAGTCATAAAACAATACCGTCACCTATCCTTAGGCGACAACCGCAACAAGAACATAAATTTCAAAACCGCCTTGAAAACCAATCATCTATTCTAGGATGATTAATTACTAGGTTTTGAACCCTCTAAGTTTTCAAATCTCGTCAAAATTCGGGTCTTTTGATGTGAACACGTGCAAACTGGAAGGGTGAATGCCTCTACTCTGAGTTTTATGTCTAAGGCTAGAGTGTTCGTACAAATCCGCAGTATCGGACCAGTCACTCTTACCTGGGAACTCTTGGGGTGAGTGTTCACTTATAGGCGAGCATGTCTTCAGTAATACATTAATATGACCCTTTTACTTTGATTAATCACCGTCTCATTTGTTTGCCTTAGGTAACAAACAAATGATTGCAATTTCTATGCGTTGTCATTTTGTTTTAATTATCCGATAACATTTCATTTGTTTCCTCCTATATCTTTCATTTCCTCCAGAATGCCTCTTCATCGCAACGATGCGCAGATGTCCAAGCAGACTGCCAAATTTGCCCAGCAAATAGGCGAAGTAGTCCTGAAGACTGTCGAATTAGTTACTGCCATGTATCGTCTCCAGGATGAAGCCACTCAAGAGTCACCAAAGGAGACAGAGGCCAAGCCTTCACCTAAACCAAAGAAACGTAAAGCTTCAAAGAATCCCACAGCGGTTGCACCAAAACAGGCAGGACCTAGCCAAGTGACAGCACCACCAGCCAAGAAGCCATACAACGGAACTGCACCCTTGTGCAACTAATGTAGCCTTCATCATCAGGCTAGTGTGAAGTCCCGCAAATGCCAAATTTGTGGACTTATAGGTCATACAGCAAGGGTTTGCCCAACTACAGCTGTACCAAATCAAGCAGGACCTAGCCAGGTGGTAACACCACCTGCTAAGAAGCAATACAAGGGAACGACACCATTATGCAACAAATGTAAGGGGTATCACCAAGCTCACTTACAGTGTCGTCTGTGTGTATCATGTGGGCGAGTTAGTCACCTGGCAAGTGCTTGTCGAACTAAACCGAACCAAAGTGGTCCAAATCAACCACAAGCCAACCCTGCTCAAGCTCGCTTTCCACCTGGGTCCTGCTACAACTGTGGCGAGATGGGCCATTTCCAGAGGGATTGCCCAAAGCTTGCTAATGCAAATCCAACCCACAGATGAGCATATTGGCTGATTAGAAAATGCTGTTGCTTTGAATAATTTGAATCTTATGCTTTTGTATCTTTTGTTAAACCCTGAAACAATCTGTTTTGTTTATAAATAAATCGTTGTTCACAATTCTGATGTACAAGTGTAGTTATATGTGTGTATGACTTTTCCCTATGATACCTACATCAGGAACTATGTTTCTTACAAACTACTATTGCGAATTTCCCATTCTTGTGTTTGCTCATGATTCCCTTGGAAAATTCTAAGTACTCGTTTCATTCTAAGAAGCAAAGTACAGAAAATAAAATAACATTATGAGTGATCGTGCTTTTGCACATCTGTGCCTTTGAAATCCTTGGTTAGATAACTGAGGGTATGATAAATCTCGTACCCATATCATTTCATTCTGGTTTCGTAACAATATACAAGTATTTCAAAAACAATCTTCAAGATCTCAAAACATTTCATATAGTTTGAAAACAACTCTTCAAATGCATTGTCTATGTTTTCAAAAACAACCTTCATGATTTCAAAATGTTTCATATAGTCTGAAAACAATATTAACACAATACATTTTCTTATCAAGTGCATGATTTCGAAAAGCATTTTTCATATTTTCAGAAACCTTATACATAATTTCAAAATTCATCTCGCATGATTTTAAAACATTTTATAAATGTACTTATCTAATACACCTACTTTATGATTTCAAAAGTATTATGTAAAGTTTCAAAAACATTAAACACACTTCTAAAAAGAACCCCATGCATAGTTTTCAAAAACATTTTGCCCATACATTGACTTAACCTTCAAACTCTGCTTCATATGTCGCCTTGGCATATCTAGAACCTCAACTTAATGAGCATTTTACCTCATATTTCGGCTTAAGCACGTCTAGTGCAAGGTTTTGAAACGCCTCCCACTTTTTAAATCCCAAAATCCATATGGGATCTTCTTATCTTCATAATTAGATCCTTGTGGATGATTATCGTTCAAATCGGAGTCCTTAATTGGATTCCTTGTGTACCCTAATTCGAACATTACGATTCCTTATAATCGAAATCGAATTTTCTTTTTAAGATCTTCCTATCTTTATAGTTAGATTCTTGATAATGTTTAAAGTACCAAATGAAATCCACGGAATGGATTCCTAGTGTGCTTTAAATACATGTGCTCTGTTAGCAGAACAAATTAACAAAATGATAACAAATTCAAAAATCAAGTTAAACAATTATGTGATTATGTGATTATGTATTTTGTGTTTTCTTTTATGCATTTTGTGTTTTTGTATACTCTGGATATTCGTTATCCAAATCCTCGTAGAATCTTTCATATCTTCACATGGGGGATTCGTAGAAGGATATTCAAAAAGGTACTACCTTAAATCCTTATTGGGCTTCTACGTGATAGTCAAGACCCTTGGATTATATAGTACCATTCCATGATTCATAAGAGACCCTTTTAGTGGTCTAGGCAAAAAGATTGATTCAGAATCTGGTTAAGAATGACATGTAGTGATGTAGCTGAACGGACTCCTTGGTAGTCTATTTAAATCATCTGTTTAATTAAAAGGACCCTATGGTGGCCTAGTCACGATCATCACAGGCTCGTTCATTGTTTTCTTCCACTACACATTTTAAGATGCACTGTGCGGACTATGCAAGGAATTATATAATTATGGACGCGTACATAATTATGAAATTTAGTGCACGAAAACCCCAGTAATAATTATTATGTGTAAGAACCGATAGCGACAACAATAACTAAATGTGAACGATGTAATGGAGGTACGGTGGACGCACCAATAACGCTTAATAGACTAATATATAAGTGTCCCTCCTGCATTGTAAGCATGATGTTATTTAAAGTTACTAGAAGTTCAAGAACTCTAACTAGTGTTGTTCGATCTTTCCAACTTCATTTTTCAAGCTCTCACAAGTTTCATCTAAATAAAATTTCGGGACGAAATTTCCTAAAGTAGGGGAGACTGTGACACCTGCGCCTCCACGGCCATCAAACAAATACTAAATCAATGAAATATTGAATTTCATACTGGGGATTTGTATAAATATGTGTATCGTCTGCACATATCAATTCTTGTTCGATTTCGGGCTCTAAATCGCTTTCTGGAAGGTTATACGCACACTGATGCGTAAATATAACCAATTTAATGCAAAAAATACTCCGGAACATCAACATATGCTTAACATGCCTTAAATAACCTTTACATAACTTAGAAATAAGTTTTGAAGGCTTTGGTATGGCAAAATCAAGTTAATTCACTTACAGGGACTAAATTTGACAAACTGCGAAAGTATGCCAATTTGAACTGTAACGAACATTCCGGAACATGACCATAAGTTAAACATACCATAAATATCCTTTACATAGCTTAGAAATAGGCTTTGAGGGGTTCGGTGTGCTAAAATAAACTTTTGGGTTATTCAGGGACTAAAAGCGTCAAAAAGTGCACAAGTTTGCACTTTCGCGCATAACTTACGTTCTGAATACATCCGGACATCCAAAAATTTATGTAAGCACTAAAATATTTTATTTTAGTGTTTGGAATGAGAAAAATCCATTCGTCGCGCAATTTGGATCGTTTTTGGGTCCGTTACGACTTCCGTCGTAATTAACCGAACAACGCAATCGTACGGCCAAACGAACCGACATCCGACATATTTTTGAGCACATTTTAAGTTCCCTATACTTTAACTTTATTTTAGGGCCTTAAAGTTGGCTTAACGGGCCTTAAACATGTCGGAAATGGCCTTATATTACAACAGGGACCAAAACTGTCAATTCTGCAAAGTTGCTGGCTTACGGACCGTAAGCCCTCACCCTTACGGTCCGTAAGGCATCCCCAGATCAGTAAATTCAGTTTAAACAGCTGTTACCCACTCCTAATCCTTTTCCACATGTTACTTCCTGATGTTGGGGGGCCAATTGAAGTATCCTTAATGTTCCAACACATGTACGGATGAGATGTAAAAACGGTTTTCAAGAAACGATCCTAACGGTGGTCCATTTCCTATAAATACCCAACCCATTCACTTGCAAAACCCACTGAAATTCTGAGTTTTCTCTAAGTTGGGGTGTTTTATCACTTCATACCTGAGAATACTTGGAAGATCAAACTTGCGGGGACCCGTTGTAAGTGTTCTTTCGTTCTTTTCATTCGTTTTAGCGTTAAAGTCAAACTTTGTTTGACTTTCTACATTGACCAGTTTATGGTCAATGCGAAGTTCGTTTGAACTTCATAACGTGAGCTTAATCACGATGGTTATAGTCCCTAGTGACTATACCTACTGATTACCACGTTATCTAGGCTTAGTGACGAGTCGTAGTTTCGGCCAAAATGCGCATTCTTGCGTATTTTGTAACCAAACTACTCTTAGGTATCAAAACCGTTTGTTTTGATACCAAACCTGTTTTCTAAACTTAGTTAAGCATGTTTTAACATGCTTAGCTCGTCACTTTTAGTTTAGTGCTTATATAGGGTCGTAAAGTAAGCGATCTAATCAATCGCTTATACTTTTGAACCCGACCCGTTTGGTCGATCATTAAAATCCGACCAAACACATTAGGTGACCATAGATGTATAGGGAATAACCTTCCGAGGTTATACCTTATGGTCACGACGTTTAGTTAGTTGTATGATAGGTAGTTTATATGCCTTAGGTAAATTACCAAAATGCCCTTTTTACGCCAAAATTCATTTTAAGCATATGTAACATAATTTTTGGTATCTAAACTGATTTGGAAACAATATTAGACATGTTAAGGCATATTTTACTTATCATAGGGCTAGTTAGGCGTTCCGAACGCGTTTTACGCGAACGACGCGTTAAAGTAGCATAAGCTACCTAAACGGGTCGTAATGGGTCAAAAGCACTTAGGTTAGGTATCATTTTAGTATGTAGGCTTTGTTACACCATATTACATGAGTTTCTATACTCATTTGGTTTGCGAACCCTCATTCTATCCGATCCTCCGATTTAGGTCCGGTTTATTAACATAGTTACCTATATTAGGTGCCGTTTGATTTCCGTGATCTCTAGCATTGTTTGGTTGTTACTCAAGGACTCCTAGGCAATCTCAAGTGAGTACATAGACCCCTCTTTTACTGTTTTTCAAACTGTTTTGGGGGTGAAACCCATGTGCCTACTTGTTACTTTCATGCTTTCCATGTTTTCATATCATATGCTTATTATGTTCATTAGTACACTTACAGTACATGATTTCATTGTGTTTTTGCTATGTATGTCCTTTGTTGCATACTTAGTACATTGTTTTACATTACATTTCACGCTATGTATGTTCATTTGATTACATACTTAGTGTATTGTTTTCACATGCTTACAATTTTGGTATGACATTTGGTTTGTTTAAATGGGACAAAAATACATTCATTAACATTAGCTACGCCATTCGTTAGTAGGTAGTGGTACCATAGGAATTGATAACTCCCGTTCCTGACATCCTAGGTATGTTTGGATGGAAGGAATGACCGAATTCGATAGACATAACACAGATAAACCTTTAATTTGTTTAAAGGTCTATCACCACAGTCACAAGGCTTGAATGTATGCATTTTCACAATATCGCATAAATGTTTGTATTCAGTATAGCATGCATTTCGACAAAACATAACGTTGATTTAAACCACGTTTTACTTCAATACATTGCTTTGTGCATTTTTACCTATGGTTTAGTTGATACATATTTCACTTGCCATACATGATATTTTGGTTACACATTACATAATTGACATTTGACATAGACATTTTGGCATTGATATACACATTTAGTGATTTACATTAGACATAGACATTTTGATATGGTTTACGCAATAACACTTGACAATTGATTTATACATGAACAATTTACAATGATGGTTGGTTTGAGTAACGAGGCGTGTGTAATATGATACAAGCATGGTGGATACGCCGCTGGTACTTCCTATATATAAGTGCTTGTATGATATTTCATGTCGTAGCGTTACTTAAATCATTTCAATATTTGACATATTACATTTTACATAAACAACTTATTTTTCACATGACATTGTCTTACAAAACAGTTTATTTTATCCAACTCATTTTACTCGGTTATTTTATTAACCATACACCATTCTTTTATATAGTCTGATTTCTTATCTAGTTTTCAAACGATTTATAAAAGAAAACACTTAACAAGATTCATGACTAATTTTTATTAAACCTATATTTTAAAACCCAAGTCATGAATCCTATTTTCATTAAACCTATGTATCTCACAGGCATTTTATGCTGACATACCTATTTTCACATGTGTTTTCAGGAGCTGTTGCATAAGATGATCAACATACACTTAGACGGACTTGGGCCTTAGTGACAATAAAAGATGCAAGACTAGTTAATGATATTATGTTTCTTTGTTGTTAAGACATTGTAACTTCTTTAGAATCAATAAAACAAAACTTAAATTTCCGTGTGTTATGAAACAATGATTCTGTTACAACTCTCCCCGACGATTCCGCCACGTTTTGTTTTTTTACGTGGTCGGGGTGTGACAGAAAAATTAGTATCAGAGCTCATGGTTATAGGGAATTAGGTTAATAGTAATGCTTTGACCTAGTCTATAACCTTCCTAGGACCCTAACGCGAGTTTACTTGCGTTTAATCATAAAACAATACCGTCACCTATCCTTAGGCGACAACCGCAACAAGAACATAAATTTCAAAACCGTCTTGAAAACCAATCATCTGTTCTAGGATGATTAATTACTAGGTTTTGAACCCTCTAAGTTTTCAAATCTCGTCAAAATTCGGGTCTTTTGATGTGAACACGTGCAAACTGGAAGGGTGAATGCCTGTACTCTGAGTTTTATGTCTAAGGCTAGAGTGTTCATACAAATCCGCAGTATCGGACTAGTCACTCTTACCTGGGAACTCTTGGGGTGAGTGTTCACTTATAGGCGAGCATGTCTTTAGTAATACATTAATATGACCCGTTTACTTTGATTAATCACCGTCTCATTTGTTTGCCTTAGGTAACAAACAAATGATTGCAATTTCTATGCGTTGTCATTTTGTTTTAATTATCCGATAACATTTCCTTTGTTTCCTCCTATATCTTTCATTTCCTCCAGAATGCCTCTTCATCGCAACGATGCGCAAATGTCCGAGCAGACTGCCAAATTTGCCCAGCAAATAGGTGAAGTAGTCCTGAAGACTGTCGAATTAGTTACTGCCATGTATCGTCTCCAGGATGAAGCCACTGTAAACAAAAATCCCAGAAAAAACAGAGCTCATTTCCCTCTATTCTGGTTTCCACCCGGTTCTCTCACCTGTTTGAAGTCATTTGAACTCATTTTGTGTAGAGAAAAAATGTGGATTCTACATAAATCGAAGGTTGTTTGCCCCCAAATCCGCCGTATAATCTGGATCACCCAAGGTGAGTTTTCCTACCGAAAACCATCCAATAATTGCTGGGTTTCCGTTTATAAACCACGCCTGCCCACAATCTTTTTGTGTTTTAAAAGAAGACTAAGAGGCCAATGAGGTAGCGGTGGAGTGGTTGGGGAAAAACTTGGCGTTCCTTGTGACCTAGGTTCGACTCCCACTCTCTCCATTATTTTATGTGGCATCCAGGTGAAGGGCGAATACGGGTGGCGCCGGTTCGTCTTGGATGAGAGGCGAGGTTTTTCCGATTATTTCACTGTCATGCCTTTGGACGGGTGGAGGTCGGGTTTCCGCGCATCTGGGAGAGCCAAGGGGCTGGCGGCGGTCGAGTAGTCGACCTTGGCCACAGCGTCCGGTGTCACGGTGGTTGACACGTCGTTCCTTGTGGTTAAGTACCAACCACACTAGGGTACGATGTTACCAAGTTAGATATGAAACCCGCATCTTGATAACTAGTCCCACTTCTCGATTTCTCAATCTCACCAAAGTTTTGATTTTCCAATCGACTAGGGACGTGTAGTAACTGGAAGGACAAATACCGTGAATCGCTTCTCGACGAGAGTATTTGTCTATTAGGCCAAAGCACGTTTCCCTAACTCGAAAGAACTTTGATTTACTTTGGAATAGTCTTAGTTACGTTCCGTGACATTCCGGTGTTTACATTAAATCTCTTTTATGCTACCTCAATTTTAATGTGTTTTACGTTTGTACGTTATTTCATTTCATCGTTGGAGACACGAATCGCACTTTCCTCGCAATCTCAAACAATAATAATCTCTCATGAACGAATTAAATTTACAATGCTTTCATTATTCTTGTTACACTATGTAAATACTTATTATGCTATGTGAATTATGTGAAACATCTACGTGCTATGTGATGCATTATATGAAACACACCAATTGTGACAACCCGTAATTTACGGCTCCTAATTACGTAATTTACAAGTAATTAACGCAACAAATAATGGTGTTTACAGCACGAATTAACTTAATTAGGCCTTTGGAGTGCCTCGAACGTTTATCCGACTTTACAGTACGCGTGTGAAGATTCGCGTGGAACCTGCGGAACATCAAACGACAACGAACTGATACCGTGCAAAATACTGACAACGCCGTCAAATATTAAATTTTTACGATATGTTTTAGCTTCGTAATTAAAATTTTAGTGACTACAGTCGGAACCCGGATCGAAAAACGGATTAAGGATGGCAACGATATAATTTTTCACGATTATTACCGTTATCAACGCGCGAACGCGACTACAACGACTACCGACCGTATTTTTGTATAACGGGGTTCGGTTTTTGTCAACAGGTCTCGTAGGAATTACGGGCCCGCTTAAACACGAGGATTGAGCTTGAGGGCCCTGGGCCCAAGCCCAAAAGCCACAAGCCTAAACCTGCACATAATACAAGATCTTGGCGAATCTAACAAATCTTTGTAAGATCTCTAAAAATCTTAGTAAATATGTACAAAATCTTATTAAGATCCTACAAATCTAAACAAGATTCTCGATATCTCTACAATCTCTTCATGGGATCTTGATTCAAAGAATAAAGTATCTAACCTAAGTGCAATTTGATTACTCAAAGGAAAATAAAAACTCTTCACTCTATAAATAAAGACTATCACCTAAACCCTTTCACACTCACAACAATACTCATACAAAAAGAACCCCTGCCTCTCCTCTCTCGAATATAATTGCAGACAACAACTATCTTAAGCCAAACACCCTATCACACTTTCTGAGCTCCCTCTCCCACTTCCGTTTGTAGCAGCACATCCTCACCAACCTCTTGCTTCACCCCACACCTCCTCTTCGGCAGATGAAACGACAACCACCACCATCGGTGGTGGTGAGTGACGGCCGGCGATGGCTTACGACGGCGATGAGCTCAGAGAAACGGGAGAGAGAACAGGATCGAGAAGTAAGAGAGAGAGAGGAGCCAGAGAGAGAGAGAGGCGGCGAGGAGGGAGAAAGGACCGATGGTGGTGGTGAACGGCGGTAGGTGTCTCGGACCGCCGGTCGGTCCACTTTTTCCGGTGGTCGGTACCTTTACCCAGCGGTCCTTGTCTCGGCCCGACGTGTAATCCCGGGTGAAGGTGGTTATATGACACGATTCAATTCCATTCATGTTCGGGTGCTCGGTTCAGGCAGGTCTCGGTCCAGTTCTGTTCGGGTTTCGGTTCGGGTTCCGGGTCAGCGGGTTCGAGTTTTGGTTCAGCTCATCCGGCTCAGTCAACAGGAAGGTTCGGGTCAGTTTTGTATACGATTCAGTCAACTCAGCGAGTCAACTCAGCTCAACTCAGTTGACTCGGTTAACTCAGCAAGTTGACTCGGTCAACTCAACCGAGTCAACTCGGTCAACAGCAGCGAGTCAGCTCAGATGGTTCGGTTCGGGTCAAGCGGTTCGTTCAGACGGCTCGGTTTCGGTTTCAGTTGACTCGGTCAAACCGAGTCAACTCAGTCAAACTCAGTCAACTCAGCGAGTTGACTCGGTCAGCTCGACTTTCGACTCGAAGAAGTGGTAAAGATTTTAACGGCGTTACTATTTCGTGTTTTATACTTTTAACGTATCACGTGATAACGAGCTCTCGAAACCGACTAATTATAAATTACATTCGTTATATATTAGACAAGTTTGCACATAGTTGAATCTTGATTAAATTATGTTGAATTTTTGAAAATAAAGCGACAACTTGTGTTGTCGGGGCGTCCAAAAATAGAGGAAACTCTGCCCGTTTTTCGAGAAAAACCCTTAAACACGACACGTATTATATTTCAAAAACGACGCTTAAAGGAATTCGAGTTTATGATACTTCAAACCTTGATAATTCCAAACACTTTTACAAATAAATATAATGTTATATTTATTTCGAACGTCGTCAACTCGTATACTTTTACAAAATAAATATAGTTATATATTTATTCTAGATGTCGTACAACGCGAAATCTTTTACAAAAATAAATATGGTTTATATTTATTTTCAAACATAACAACTCGACGATTTCTTTATAAAATAAATATAACTCTTCATATTTATTTTATACGCCTAGACGGCATATACGTGTATTTTCGGCAAATATACACAAGACGTGATATATATAATACAAGTTATTATATACGAAACGCAATATACGATACGAGTTTGTTATATGATATTTTCATAGAAATATTCTTTTATACACATATGACTACTCGAGACGGCTAACACACCTACAACGATATATTTTTATATAAATATTTATTCATTTTTAAGTCTCCCGGAAACTAAGTCTTTTTCAAGACTTATTAAATTGCTACTGACATTAAACGAGACTTAACAAGTTTAACTTAATCATTTTTTTTATTAAGTTAACAATTTACCGTTGAATCGTCCGATTAACGATTCGGTAGAGCTCGATGGCACGTAGTTTAAATACTGCGTTTATTTAGAAACTTATTAGGTATTCCGTGTTAGGAATATTGTAGAATGCACGCTAGCGAGTCTCACTTTGGAAACGACATCAAGGAAGTCGTAATTAGCTAGCTTTGCACAGGAATATTCAGGCGAGTTCATAACCCCTACTTTTTACTGCTTTACATTTTTGTAAATGTTTTCGGGGTGGAAAGACATGCACATTTTGCAAAAACATACAAAGTTTTGAACTAACGCAAAACTCGTATTTCTAAATCATATTACGAAGGGATTTCGAGGAACACAAATGATTTACGAAAGGTTTATACTAAACATACCGGTTTTTACAAAAACAAATGCTTACTTTCGAAATGTAAATGATGTTCGGCCAGGGTGACCGGGGATTTGGTTAGGGTAACCAGGAAATCTGGTCAGGGTGACTAGGAGCCTGGTCAGGGTGACTAGGGATTTATTTTATACACGGTATGTTAACGTAAGGAGGTTTTAGATCATGTGAATGGGTAGTTAGAACACCGAGGGACTCGAGCGGTAGATCTATCTGGGTGTAGCGAGCCCAGCTCTAGGCCAAACGGACCTCTCGGAGGCTAACCACAACGGACCTGGAGTGACTTGGTTGCCCAACGCAAAAATCGGCTAGGTTGTGTCTTACTTACTTGCATTTCACAACATACTAATGGCCTTGCAAACCATTGGTGATCACAAGTCCTCTTACACTGCTACATACCAGGAATTTTATTCGTACGAAACATACTTGTTCATACAAATTAAATACCATGTTTTCTACAAAATTTAAGGCATAAGATTATGCGGGTCAAAGTCAGGGTGGGCATTGATGATTTCACGAACATTACAAAAACATGGTTTTATGAACATAACGTGTTACAAACACAACGTTTCCATATAACTTCGCAAGAAAATGGTTTTTAAATTCATTTTCTCAATACTACTTCAAAAACCGGTTATTCCGAAGATTTATTTCAAATCTTTCACAACTCAAAGGATTTATCTCAAACCTTTCACAACTCAAAAGATTTATCTTAAATCTTTTACGAACAAACTATGAACTCGCTCAACATTATGTTGATTTTTCTCGCATGTTCTTTCTCAGGTTGCATTTCTAATACAAGGCACGGTTGGAATAGGAGAACCATTGGAGATTCGAGTACTTAGCAGGCGTTCAGTTTCTAGAAGTCTATGCTTATTTGCTTCCGCTGTGCAATGAAGATACCAGTCCAGTCACGCCAGCTCTGATAATTTCGGGGTGTGACAGATTGGTATCAGAGCTATAGGTTACAGCGAATTAGGTTTCTGTTGTGATACCTAGGCTCTAACCTCACTTTCCTCTGGGAACTTAGACTATTAAGACGTTGAATACACACAGAACGCCTAGTACTCGAATATGGTCTCCAACCGTTGCCGAAAAACAAACAGTCAAAATTTCGTTTTCAAACATACGCTATTGTGATGTTTTACACACGGTACATGAAACGATTACATACAGTACACAACACTCTGAGAGTTTAGGAAACATGCAATTAAGACCTTCGGAAAAGGGAATTCAGTCGGGTGGCTGGATCAGTCTGAGAGGCTGGGAGGATAGTCTAGTGGGACTAGGAAGAGCAGTCTGGGAGGCTGGGAGGCTAGTGGGACTAGGAAGAGCAGTCTGGGAGGCTGGGAGGCTAGTGGGACTAGGAAGAGCAGTCTGAGAGGCTGGGAGGCTAGTGGGACTAGGAAGAGCAGTCTGAGAGGCTGGGAGGCTAGTGGGACTAGGAGAATTACTTGATTGCTTATTGGTGACTAACATGTGCATTCGGTTATATGATTGATTATTTGTGCATGTGTTTATTAAAGGTCATCACGTAGGAACCGCGAATATTAACTCGGGCACACACTATATTCCATATTGCCTATAATATTTTAACTTCCCGAGCAGGCAGCCTACGCATAACAAAACGAGTGCATAAGAATACATGCAACT
>JARYGA010011776.1:0-52613 GCA_030545235.1 Helianthus tuberosus | reverse complement strand
GAAACTTTCGAAAACAAATCCAACACGGATTTTGTTAAACAAAGTAAAATTTTGAAAAGAAACAGTCAAAACAATTACACACAACACACAAACGATTGTGATGTAGGACTAAGAACCTCAAGATCACGAAGTTCATCATCAAGCTCTTACAGTTATGATACTCCGAGGTTTGTTGAGCGGAGATCATGCTTTGAATGCTGTGAGTATGGACACATTGTCAAGAACTGTCCATATCTCACCAAGGGAAAGGCAAAGGTTGAAGCCCCCCATGGTAACAGTTACCATAAAAGATCTGTTTCACCAAAACAGGACCCCGTCTTGTTAAAAAACGACAAGTGAAACAGAAAAAGAAACAAAGAAAAGAAGTTGAAAAGGGTTTAAAACCAGAGGTTATCCAAACACAGTCTGTTAAATCAGATGTTAAAAATGAAAATCAGAAACAAATTTGGAAACCAAAAACAGTAACTGTTTCAGGGGGAGCTCAATCTATTCCGAATCATCAGGAAATCGAAGTTACAATCCTTGATGATACCGGACGACCCAAGTCTATGAAGGCTTGGGTCCCCCTCTCCAACTAATCTCTGATGAGTGTGCAAGATGTTCCAGGAGGAATTATTGATAGTCTTAGGATTGTTGATAGTGGAGCGTCCATGCACAAGATAGGCGACTTAAGGCTCCGACCCATTGTTACATCTAGGAGTTGTTGCCTTTGATGGAGAGACAAAAATAAAAGAAGAATGTCTGATGAAAGAAATTGAAAGCTTCGACAAAATGAAAATCATTCCAAAGTTTGATTGTTAAAGGCATTGATCGGGTACCCAGGATAGATTCAATCAAAATGTACCCACCTGTAGCACGTCTAAAGTTCAAAATCAACAAAATGAACGTGCAGTGTACATTTGTCCACGGTGTAATTGAAGAAAATGTGTTTTGAACAAACAAACCGGGTGTGCGGATGCCTTGGCGTGGATTGAACAACCGCACACTACTTCTCAAAGAGAAAGTCAACGACCTTTGCTGGTGCAATGTGGAAGACCAACCGGACCCGGAGGTTTTTGATCTTGTTACTGTGAAGAGATTTCTCGGTTTATTGAAGTAGCTACATAATCGACCTTGAAATCCACAACGGGTGGATATCCAGTTTGGGAGAGCACTCAGATTCCTTGCAATGCACGAATCAGTTGCAGGATATGGTTTTGAATATCTAATCTCTCCTAAACTTGTCGATATTTAAGTTGCTTTATGAATTATTATCATCTCGTACAACACTCTTTGACCAGACACGTTGATCTCAAATATCACCTCACACGTGATTGTTTCAATATGAAACTCGTTAATGTTGTCATGGTCCACACCGATTACCAACGTGCCAACTCATTTTTCCAAAATTCGATAAATCATTTCTGATTAAATTAATTTTGGTAAACGGCATTGAGGTAAAACATGAGTTAACCGGCATCGAGAAATCGTTTTTGTGAATATTTTTCTTAAGAAAATCCAAAACAAAATGTCTTTCAAAGTTTGAATTTACTTTTTGAATTTTAGGGGGAATAAATCCAAATCCGAAAAATTCAAAACATTGCAAAACGGCCAAAAAGGACAAAAACAATAGAAAATCAAAAATGAGTTTCCTGGCGAGAAAAAGAGAAAATGATAGTAAATCAGTGGTCTGTCGAAACCTCTTCGAACTGAACTTAAAATAGAAAACGATAAGTAGCTCTATATTCGATGTATCGGTAGGCTCACAATTATTTTAAAGTGTGCAGGGCAATATAAACCTAAATCGACTGAAGACTGTGTGGGAACCACTCATTGGCATATGGTCTTGGTACCGAAATTTCGTTTGATAGATTGCCGAGGTTCTGAGATATGCGGTCTTTATGATGTCTTATCATCTGGGTATCATGATTGTATCTTTTATCGGAAAAACACCGGAGACGAAGTCTAGATCTTTCATGATACTATACATATGTGTACATATTGCATACGACCTCAATAAGTGATCAACATTCACATGTCCAAACAAAATAAGTGATAATATATCACAGCTTTCTTGCGGGAGACAAGTTCGTCTCTTTGTTTGTACGTTGATACTAACCAGTTCACGGACTTGTTCATGTGCCCTCATGCATCTGAAAATCAAGTTACTCATCAATAAGTGATTTTATCACATATGGCTTGTTTTCAATCAAAAATAAGTGAGTTTCTCAAATTTTTATATGGAAAAACAGATGATAAGCGGTATACTCACCGGTAAGATGAACTCTCATGCATACCTTGATACAGGAATGTGTTGTGAGTGGATGAACACCGGTCGGTAAGTATAATTCATACCTTAACGTATCCCCTAACCATAATTACGTTTGATAAGTTGAGCTTATGTGGACAACAATACTGATAATCGTTATAGGATGCTTATTTAAATATTAACTAATTGAACAATAAGAGCGTTTTGGCATGGCCGTACACTGATATGATTCTCTTAACCTTGAAACTCACAAAAAGAATGTTTGTAAATATTTATTTGCATTTCTCCGTTTCTGCATCGCTGTATATATTTATTTATTGCTTTCCGTCTTTACATTTAAAAAAAATGAAAAACTACAAAAAGATTCTAGGCGTGTTTTAATCTAAATTTTATAAAAGATAAAAAGATTTTGCTTCTAGTTTATTTTTGATTGACCGATGTTGGAACTCGAGTCTATCCTACACAAAATCCTGATTGTAAGCCGGAAAACAATTGCATCTTCATAAACGGTTGAAGTTAATGAGTTTTGAAAGTTAAAAGCTAAAGTTGATCATTTTTAAAACTTTCAAACTATTTCCGGTCGGTGTTTGATTGAGAGTTGGTCTCATATGTGTCGTTTGTTTAATTTGTCTATATTCCAAGCGGTTGTTCTCATTACGTGTTTAGCTTTCTTGTATGTGCAGGCGACATCAGAATCAGCTAAAGGCGAAGAGAACGTGTCAGACGACAAGCCGTAAAGTGAAGACACGACATTGATGCAATCAGAAGATCAAGATGATCGAGTAGCAGTTGACCACTCATCAACACCAAAAAGTATTAAAGATCAAAAGATTCACGAGCATCATTCAAGGGGGAGTTTGTTGATACACTCCCTGCTTGTGAACACGTGAAGACTCTAAAAATCCGACAGTGCGAAGAACGAACCATCATGAACAGCGTCCAAGGGGGAGTTTGTTGGTACACTTTATGTGGACGCGACTCGGTTTGGTTCGACTTGGTTCGGTTCGATTCGGTTAGGTTCGGCTCAAGACCGACGTCACGAAATTCCTTCGTCATGTGCCCCAGAGATCGACACGCGAAGCACGAAGAGCCGCGGACCGTCGTTAGACGCCACATCACCATGATGATGTCATGTGAATAACTTATCTTTCCATGCATGATCTATTTGATGAAGATTCTACCATGCATGGAACATTCACTAATGATTACCATAATTGATGAAGAATGCATGTGAAAGACCCCATATTTCGTGGGTGTTAACTTTTAGTGGATGAAGAACATATCAGCCAATATGTTTCACGAAGAACCAATTAAGTTTTTCGCTGTAACTGTTTTGACGAAGAACCATATGTGCACTTGACGAAGAACCTACATGAATGTTGATGAAGAACCATATATTCTTCGTCATTAAAGTTCTTCGTGGGATTCCTATTCTCCGTGGGACTGCAGGTCTTGCTGGTTATCTATTTAAACAAGCTTGCTGAACAGTTTCATCCCAGAGAGTGAACATAGAGTATTATTCAGAGAGTTTATTGTGTTTATTTCTTGTATCATCTTGTATAATAAACTTTATTGATTCAATACACAACCGTTTAAACGTTGAATCTTTGTATTGTTTTATCTCTCGCTCGGTTTGTATCGTAACGTGGATTCCGCATTCGTTACGGTATCTGAAACAGCGCTACACTTTTGATGAACGAAGCGCACAAATCGCGTATTCCATTCATCCTGATGCGGACAAGATGTATCAAGACCTCTGACGCTCATATTGGTGGTCGGGTATGAAGAAGGACATTGCGCTCTTTATGTCCAAATGCCTCATTTGTTCCAAAGTGAAAGCCGAGCGCCAAGACCCTTCAAGTTTACTCGAAAAACCGGAAATTCCGATGTGGAATTGGGAGAGTATCATGATGGATTTTATCACTAAACTCCAATGAACATCATCCAGGCACGATAGTATTTGAGTGATCATTGATCGCTTGACCAAATCGGCTCATTTCCTCCCCATTCGTGAATACTAGCGAGTCGAGAAATTGGCTCGTATCTACACGAAAGAAATCAGTTGTCGTCATGGTGTTCCCCAAGACATCATCTCGGACCGTGATGGTCGTTCCACTTCTCACCTTTGGCAAACATTTCAAACAGTAATGGGTACTCAACGCAATCTTAGTACGACTTTTGATCCCTAATTGGATGGTCAAACCAAACGTACTATCCAACCTCTCGTAGACATGTTTTGATCGTGCATAATGATTTTCGTCGCTACTGGGATGTACAATTACCCTTGGTCGAATTCTCGTACAACAACAATGGCACCCTTCGAAGCACTCTATGGCCGCAAATTTTGTTCTCCTATTTGTTGGCACGAGATCGGCGAAGCTCAATTCACTAGTCCCGAGCTTAGACAAGAGATGACGGACAAGATCCTATAAATTCATGACAACCTCCTCAAAGCAAGAAGCCAATAAAAGAGTTACACCGACAAGCGACGCAAGCCCTAGGAATTTAACGTTGGTGATCATGTGCTCCTCAAGGTATCCCCTTGGAAGGGAGTCGTCTGCTTTTGTAAGAAAGGAAAATTCGCCCCTCGTTTTGTAGGCCCTTTCAAGATTCTCGAGAGAATTGGCAAGGTGGCGTATTGACTTGAATTACCTCAAGAGCTTAACAATGTTCATCCAATATTCCTCGATTCAAATCTCAAGAAGTGCCTAGCCGATGAAGGACTTCAAATTCCGCTCGACGACATACGCATCAATGAGTCAATGCACTTCATCGAAAAGTCGGTCGAAAGCATGGATCGTGGAATCAAGCAACTTAGGCTCAGTCACATTCTCATTGTCAAGGTACGTTGGGAAGGAAAGCGTTGCGCCAAATTTACTCTGGATCTCGAAAGTGATATGAAGACCAAGTACCCACACCTGTTCCATGAGTCTTCATCTTTAATAAATTTCAGGACGAAATTTTCTAAAGTTTGGGAGACTGTAACGTTTCATATTTTCATACTTTCTATTTCTAGAAAGCTTGTACTCGTATTTCATTTCAAACCTTGTAATCTCGAGACTTTGATCACAATGGAAATTTCATCTTATTCATAGTTGTTTGTTCATGCATGATACTTCATCAATCACGAATACGCATTTTATATATGAAACTGAATCATACTTTATATTTATTTTATGTTTGGGATATTGTTCATACACATTCGTACCTTACACATACTTATATATGCCTTAAAATGCCCTAAAATGCATAACACAAAAAAGATATTGCATAAATGAACAAACCACCAAACAACAAGGGCCAAAAATGCAAAATTTGGAATTTGACATGCCTTACGGACCGTAGGGCATATGCCTTATAGTCCCCGTAAGGGGGCTTAGCGTGGCAGAAAGTTTGACAGCTCGCGAAGACCGCTTTCACCTTTTTTCCACCTCGGTTCACCGCCAATCACCTTCTAACCTCATTAAAACCCAAACCCTAATCCTCCACTATAAATCTAAGCCTCCCACACCACATTTTCACTTTCCACACTCTAATCCACTCTCAAAACACTTAAATCATCAAGAACTTTGCAAGTTTTGGGCAGAAAGTTTCATGTGTAAAAGCTCACTTTCTCCATCTTTTCTTCTTGTTTTCTTGTTTCATACCACTTGGATAACATCTAATAATGCTTCCCCAAGTTTACCATAGTAAACTAAGTTGGGACGTCACCATATTTGAGGTCCAAAGTTAGTTTAAATTCTTTTTTAAAAAAACTCTTTCAAACATTGTGCATCCTCCTTCATTTCTTGAACATCTTCAAGTTGCCACAAATCCTCTTATTGGGATAGGTTGGAATGAAGCTTATTACAAAAATGATAGTTTTTTTAACTCACTTTCTAAGTCACCAAACAACTTCCAAGTAATAAAGTGAACAATACAACACCAAGTCTCCAAACACTATCTATGTTTGGAATGCACTCGTCTAGTTATGTCACTTGGTTGTTTAGGTGAATTACATGGTTTAGATACTTCCCTTTACATTTTTGAACCATGTTCCATGACCATCCGAATAATCCATGTGGTGATTTATGCATTGGTGAATAACAGGGTTAATGTATTCATCCAACCCATGCATGACCATACTTGACAATCTATGAATTAGACTTAGAATTATGACTATATACATTTATATAATATGTAATCCAAAACCAAACCATGGTACTTACCAAAATAATGGTAGGATATTATGTGTTAAGGTGGATAATATCTTAGTTCCTAATTTCTCAATTTGGACTTCAAATGGGTGAATTACTATCCATGAAAAGCACACTAAACATAGTTTTCAAATGAGTGTCTAGCCAAAAGATATACTTTTATATATATTTATACTTATAAATTCCCAAATCCATTCCATCATCAAATTCATAAATTCACACACCGTTGTTTATCCTTTAGGATAACCTCGGTGTTCGATCCTTCAAATCATTCAAGATTCACTTTGTGGAAAGCATTTGCAAACCATGAGTATACTTGACCCTCTTTTGTTTTAAACCACTTTTGGGTGTAACATGTATAATCTATCAAATTCACAAAACACACACAATAAATCTTATGCAAACACTCAATACATTAAAACATGTTACTTTTTATTCTTGACGTTTATACATGCTCGAATACATCCATGCAATCTACTTATCATTAACTTCGCGAGCCTACCCTAACATGTATAAAGATATAGGAGTAGTACACCGCCCGTTTGGGGTCATTGTTAAGTATTCTATCATAATAGTCTTGTTCACTTGTTGACAATATTATTCTAGTAGACACTTTGGTCTGACACGTAGGTTATGCATGCTAGTATGATTGTTAAAATTAGTATAAAATTGTCATGTTGGATTTGAGGCTTTTATCATATATGCTATGTAGACAACCCTAAACCCCAATGCTAAACCCTAAAGCTAAACCATAAATACTAATTCTAAACACTAACAGTAAACCCTAAAGCTCAACCCTAAATAATGCTAAACACTAAACCTAAAGCTAAAACCAAATATTTCCTCTCAAACACAGATGTACAATACTTATTTTTTAATTTTAAACAATTATATATGTGTGTAGTTAAAAGATTAACAATATACACACGTGTATATATCTCAAAAAAAAAGCTACGATTTTTCAAAAAAAAATTGCCTTTTGTTTTGCATTTTTGCTTAAGGGAAAATATATAGTCCAGAATGCTTTTCAAGTTTCCCAATTAACCTAGTGTTTCTCACACGATCCTAACCCTTTATAGGGATAAGGTAAAATGAGAACCACCTTGAGTTGTGAGAAACATTAGAACCAGACCTTCCAAAAGGTTTTTCCAAAAAAAATCTCAAAAATATTAATAAAATCACTTCTTCCACCGAAAAAATAAAAAAAGTCACATGAAAAAATTTATATCCGGGTAAAAAAAATTATTGGGGATGTAAAAAAATTACATCACCGTAAACACATTTTACATCAAGTGTAACTAACGACTTGACAATTTTTTTACAGATGTGGTTATAACATTTCCATCTATGTTTGTGCAAAAAAAATGATGGTCCAACTCGTGCGAGAAGTACGAGTTCTCATGGTTCTCACAACTCGTGGTGGTTCTTAATTGAAGTGTGAGAAGGCATATGAATTTAACATGTAGGCATCATGTTTTGAACTTAGACATAATGTTTTGGGTTGTTTTGGTAAGAAAAACAACAAACATAACAATTGAAGACGCAATGCAATAAATTCTAAGCTTAGAAATAAAAACACCATGCCAAGAACGTTAAATGATGTGTTTTAACTTTTAAGAAGTGTGTTTTAGTTGTGTTTTAAATGCTATACTTATAATACATTGCATTGTGTTTTAAATTGTTATGTTTGGTGTTTTTCTTGTCAAAACAAAACAAAATATAATATGCTTAAATTCAAAAAAATGATGCCTACTTGTCAATTTCTATGCCTTCTCACACTTCTCACTCGATTCAAAACAGGATCAGGAGAAAACGCCCTAAAGTGTGAGAACGGTGAGAACGCATCCTGATGGAACACGTGGCGTGGGATATAATCAGGGTGGGTGTAACACCCCGTGTTTTGAAAGTCAAAGTCAAACTCAAAGTCAAGATTGAAGTCAAAGGGAGACAAGATTGCTAATTGCGATCTGTCACTCCTTGCTCAATTCCTGTTTTGACTTCTTTGACTTGTAGTTAGTCTATCTTATGCTTTACGTTAGTTGTATTATGAAGAGTACTTATTAATAATCGAGGTTTATTCGATGTTTATCGCATATTTGATCGCTTATCGCAATCGCACTCGCAACTCGAATTATGCTTTTTGGTTATTGTTCTATGTGTGTGTGTGTGCCTTATGTGTTACTTGTGTATGTTTATTTATGTTATATGTGATGATCAATCGAAACGCAAATCGCAACGCAATCGCAATCGAATCGCAAACGCTAAACGTAAGTTAATTAAGATGATTGTATGTTAGATATAGTAGTTGGGATTAAAAGTAATTTGAAGAGGAAACTCTATCGCACCATTCGCTCGAATCGCATCGCAACGCTCGACATGCGAACCGAAATCGCAAAACTCATCGCGCCAAGCAAATGGCCAGCCGACCGAGTTGCCACCCGATCGGACTGATATCCGATAGAGGTGCCACTCGACCGAACGGCCATCCGACCGAGTTACCACTTGATCGACCAGCCACTTATTCCCTTTCCACTTTGGGAAACCCTATAAATACCTCACTTGTTACCATTTTTGGTGATGACATTGTCTCTCTGCTCGAACCAGCCACCCTCAAGCACTTTTCTCTCGATTTATCTCAAATCTTGTAAGTTTCTAACCTAAATCTTGTACTTTCTTGATCTACACGCACGTACTCCTACATCTTTCTATCTTTTGAATCTTAACTTTTAATCGTGAAACCACTAGATTTGAGGTGTTCTAGGATGATGTCATCATGGTGTTCTTAGGAACTTCATGTTTTGGCTTCAATCCACCAAGAACAACTTGAATCTGAATGATTTCCACATGAATAAACAAGGATCTTGCTTAGATCTGAACATATTCATGGTGAAAGGGATTGAAAGATGATTTTTCTAACTTTTTTTCAACTCTTTTACACTCAATGCACTCAAACCGATAGAATCAGACTTTGTTCTAACTTTCTACTGTTGGTTCAGTTCTGTTTGAACATAATGGAAAACATAAAAACATACCTTTGGTTGCATCAGCACAGGTTAGCAGAGAATCCATTAAGGGTTGACATGATTGTCATCTTGGTCTGGTTCCTCCTTAGGGTGCTGACTAATGATGGTGGCTTAGAAAAAACCCGATAAGGGAATCAGTATGGATATGGAGGTCGAATTGATGTTATGACTAATGGGGTGTTTCTAATGTGTAACTGTCTAACCCTTTAACCTCCATATAACTCTCCTTATATAAGCACCCAGGAGGAAACCCTAATTAGTTAATAAGGGTAATATGGTCCATCAACAATTACCAACTAATTTAAATAATAGGTTATTATATATTTTGATCTTTATTATGTAAATGATTATAATGGCTATAGATTAAATATTGTTACATAATATATTTAAACTTACATTCTCCCACTTAGCCGAGTAATCATTTACTATGAGTATTAGATAAGCCTGATCAGGAGTTAACACTCATTTTAGCCTTAAACAAGTACTATAGCAGAGAAATACAGCCGTTGAATCATTATGCGACTCAGGACCCCCATTAATCATACTATAGCCTTAATTTAAAACCTAATCATCATGATCAAAATACGCATAAGCCCTTTGTTTGATTTGTAACTTTATTTGTCTTATATGCCATTATGTCGACTTGACATATTCTTAGAGACGTACAAAATCAAACTGATGAGGAAAAATTAACTAATACTTAGTCATTCATAGTACGATATGCAGTTGCGCATGGCCATAAACTAATACCCGTCTATGAGCTCTCTTAATAAGACTTATGGGTAATAGCCATTCAGTTATAGGATCCTTAAACATATCATGAATGAATTCGATACAAACTTAGTTTCCTCAATTCGTTCATAAACGAATAATTAATTGCGTATCGAAACTTAATGCAGCACCTCTTGAACTGTTACTGTTCAAGGAGTCATGGTAGCTGACTTTATCACACTAAGTCTTCAAAACATCAATTATATGGAGTTAATAAACTTATGAGTCTACTGATATATTTCCAACAACATTTAGTGACTATATTATGTCGTTATAACTTAGGTTGTTAATATCAGTGCATTATGACTCCTCCATGAGATATGTTTTGTCTGCTGACATAAGGATATACCCGAAATTACATTTTATCATCTTTGAATATCTCAAAGTTAGAGTAATAAACCGGTTTTAATTCTCACTTCTTCTTCAAATAATAGCCTCTCATTTCTTTAAAGATATTATAATACTCCATTAGATGCTACACATTAATCTAGACATATCTAATGTGTTGCAATGTGAGTAATATCTAAACGAGTATAGACTTAAACTTACATAAGGCTTCTAATTAATGAAGCATAAAGAAATAATCTCATTTATCCTATTATCCTCTAAAGGAGAGCAGTATTTTGTTACATATATAAGGACCCATTTAATGTTAAACTTATGGAACGATACTATTGTCCCATTGAGTCTATCTCAGTATGTTATGATATCAATCACGTAAGAGATATCTCTGAGATTTGTTATATCAAAGTTTGTGTTAACAATGCTTTGACTTATGTAACATATACTTGTCAAAAGAATATCATCTATATAGACAAGTTTATCTTAGTTGCTCCCACTCATTTTGAGGTAGGTACATTACTCCACTTGGTTGTTGATGAAAATAATTACGTTAATATTTCATCACATTATGATGTTTGCATTAACCCATACATGGATTTTATTGGCTTACAAATAAAGTGTTCTTTAACCTTCAGTTTGAAACTTTAGGTTGTTATCTAATGAACATGTAAATGTGTCAGCCATTTGTTATGGAAAATTGTTTATAATGTTCATCTAATGTAGCTTTAAACTATTATAAGCTACTAGAACAATGATGATCCTTAAAGAAATCTTTTGTAAGAAAGACTCTTTCATAATTTATCTCTTCCTGAGTATATAACCTTTGACAATCAATCATGCTTCTTCGTATCTTAACGCTTATATTAGGATTTGGTTTTGTTATGAACACTCTTATGTAATTCAATCAAATCCCAAACGTTATACGAACACATAAAATCAGTTTTACTAGAAAACTGTTTTATTCCATTAAGAATATTGATTGACACTAATGGCTTAATTTGAAGAGATAGGATCAGTAAACATTTCCAAAATCCATTTCAACTTCAGTTAGGGAGGTTACGTAATCATCAAAGTTAGTAGGCTTTTTAAACCTAGATGACCTCCTGAGTTGATTATTGGGTTCATTAGAAGTTTCAGTTTTATGGATTAGCTCTTGATTAGGTTTCTCTCATTTTCATGACTCTAAGTTTGTAAGAGTTGGTGCAGTATGGTGTACAAGAGGTGTAATCGGAGTTAAATTTGCAGTGAAATTTAATGACACTCTTCCCCCCGCCTCTTGTATTCCTTGCAAGTCATGATAAGGACTTTGACTGCTCCCACTGACCTTAGAAATCTTTAGGAACTCAGCATGCTTAGGGTCAATACTTAATGACCAACAGATTCTAATAGAGAAAAACAAATTAATGACGTTAGTCGTTTTGATTTCAAGTGTGCCCACAATTAAGCAACAATGAAACTTTTGTAAGAGTAGCATTAGATTTAAGGAGATAAGTTATGATAGAACAGTGTCATAATGGAGCAGTGTCTTGTACAAGAGGTGCAAATTTAGGTAATGTGAAATTTTCACTCCCCCACCTAACTATTGCAAGTTATTATTAAGACATTTAATGCTCCCACTGATCTTTGATATCTCTAGAAATGTTACAAGAGAAGTTTCAATGAGCTACGTGACGTGGGAACCTATCATATATACGTTAGACTTTATTTGATTTCTTTTAATGTCCAGATATCATAAGAAACTTTAGGGACATATTTAATAGAAATCTTATTAAGCAAACATATGAATAGATTTCTTTTAAGACTGTGGGCCATATGCGACAAAAGTTAGCTACAAGTTGATAGTCTTTTAAATGATAAATGAACTATGTCTGAATATTCCATTTCGAATAAGTTCCACGAATGTCAATGAATGACTTATGATGGACCCATACTTATTCCTTAAGCCAAGTAATATTTTAGGGCTTTAACGTCATGATTTGAAATCACTTAGAATGAGATTAGATGAATAATCATCCTCATTAACCATGTCATAATTTCTCATGAATTTCGGTTATAATGGATGAAATTTATAAGTCTCATTTTCCTTTTGTCAAATTCTCATTTTCATGATGACAAAAGTTGTGAAAATGTAAGGTATCATCTAGTTCCATCTTAGTAATGTTTTTATCCAGATATTTAGAACAAATAAGATGAGAGTTTAAGATAAGTGTGAGTTTATGTTGACTATGCAAACCTCACAACCTTCATGACATAGCCTAAGTAATGATACTGTACTCTGATTAATAATCAGAACATGTAATGTATCGAAAAGCTTTGTTAGAAGACTGCTTATTATGGTTCTTATAGCGTTAACAATTAATTTTGTCACTAACTCTCATATTAGTTATTTGTCAAGTTCTGGGAAGGAAACGTATGGAACTAGAGTCAACTAATCATGTGTTAATTGGAATATTGAAATTACCAGACTTAAATATCATTAATAAGTGACTATCTAATTAATTTACCCAACTGTTCTTTAGAATAATGGATAGTCTCGTTGCTTATGTCTAATCTAATGACATAATTATGCAGTGAGATTTTCCCTTGAAGAACCTTAATGTTGGAATTAGCACTTGTAATTTGTCTATGGACCTTAGAACAATCCTCATTTAGACTATTAGTGGTTGTAAGGTGAATAACATCTTATTTTCCAGTTTAAAACATTTATTTCTTTGTACATATGTTGCTTATCAACACACTCGTTATACTTTGGTATATTGAGTGTTATAGTTGATTTATAATGCATCAAATTGCACAAGTGAAAATCTTAGTATGTAATGTACTGGAAAAATGTACTTATTACCATGCGTAAGCCCTTAACTTTATGGGTCATGGTTTTGTACATTATAATGTATTCACATATACCACTTTAACTTTACAGTTTAGAGTTTCAAATTAAGGCATGCATCTTAGGAGTTCTAGTGATTCTTCTATAAATAAAGATTAGTCTCAGGAAAGACTTAATCTGAAAGACTTAATCTGGAATAACTTTAGTGATAGCATTTACGTTAGAGAGTTCTTGATTATCATAATAGACATCATGGTCGATTTGTCCTATTCATCATGCTCTAATTTTCTTCTTTATAATCTTTATCAGAAGAGAGCAATAGGATTATCGTGTCTTAGGGAATAATCAAGGATTTAATTTAAGAGCTAATTCTAAAAGAAACTTTAAATAAAGCAAACATTTTAGGTTTTAAGAATTGGAGTGGATCAGATATAGATTAATAGAAGAAAATTACAGTGAGTAAAATATGGGTACTAAGAATAAGGCAGACGAAATGATCATAAAAACTTAATTAAGGATCATTAATCTAAGGATCATTATGTGAAGAGATTGTGATATGTCTATTACTAACATCAAAATAATAGACTTAGCTAAAAAATTCTACTTAAACGAAGACAAAACAGCTTTGGCCAGAAGTGTAATCATTTAAGCATATGTGCAAAGTGTTTGTGACAAATCAGCTTTGGCCAGAATTGAAACAATCACTTTAGTTATGCACTCGTTGAGTATGCCATCTATGAATGAATTAAATCAGCTTTGGCCAGAAATTAAGACATTCATGCTTATGATGCACACACAACATAGCTTTCGTAATACTTGAATGATAAGTAGATGTATCAAGTCAGCTTTGGCCAGAAATGATATATCAAAAGCTCATTCAAGTAAAGCCATTTTGGTTTTGTAAAACATTATTTGATCCTTATTAATTAACTAAGTAATTACAAAAACCAATTATTTAATAGCAAAAATTTTTAGTTCACATTAAACAGCTTAAAAAATAATGAGGTTTCGAGTCACAGCCTTGTTGTCTCGAGTCGAGACCTTTGTCTCGAGTTAACACGTTATGGTCTCGAGTCGAGATCTAATGATCTCGAGTCGAGACCTCTGCCTCAAGTTTATACGTTATGGTCTCGCCTTGTCACGTTATGGTCTCGAGTCGAGATCTAATGGTCTCGAGTCGAGACCTCTGTTTCGAGTTGTAATGGTTTAATGGCCTTAGTCGAATCCTCAGTGGTCTCGAGTTGACACGTTATGGTCTCGAGTCGAGACCTTTGTCTCGAGTTGAAAACTTTTGAGAGTCCTTATGATTTCGAGTCGAGACCTTGTGGTCTCGAGTCGAGATCTTGGTCTCGAGTCGAAACCTGATGGTCTCGAGTCCACTGTTGATAGCTGTTTCTTGTGATAACATAACTGAAATTCGAAATCTAAGGGATTATGAGATATTGTTTCCTGTTTTAAGATGATCTAATTTTATCAACATATTTCGAAAATTATGATATGTTTATCTAATAACAGTTTTTTCGAAAATCTATTGAGGACAAAACAGATCAAAAACAGAAAAACACTTCATAATCCAAATCATATTCCAAATCATAACAGAATTTTCGAATTTCCTAAGAACATGTGATGAACCCTAAACATAAAATAAAATTCTAGAACCCGAAACCTGAAACTTTTAAGACTTCTAAACAGATTTCGGTTGTAAAACATAAACCCATTTGATTTCGAGTAAACATATGATTATTCCTTTTCCGAAAACAGGGATTTCGAGTGGATTTATGTGACTCGAAATGGCTGTCATATTCATTAAGTTATAAAAAATTCCATTTTTCCAAGTTTCAATCCCAGAATTATGGATACGAAAACAGAACTGACTAATCAACATATGCTCTGATACCACATGTTGGTTCAGTTCTGTTTGAACATAATGGAAAACATAAAAACATACCTTTGGTTGCATCAGCACAGGTTAGCAGAGAATCCATTAAGGGTTGACATGATTGTCATCTTGGTCTGGTTCCTCCTTAGGGTGCTGACTAATGATGGTGGCTTAGAAAAAAAACCGATAAGGGAATCGGTATGGAGATGGAGGTCGAATTGATGTTATGACTAATGGGGTGTTTCTAATGTGTAACTGTCTAACCCTTTAACCTCCACATAACTCTCCTTATATAAGCACCCAGGAGGAAACCCTAATTAGTTAATAAGGGTAATATGGTCCATCAACAATTACCAACTAATTTAAATAATAGGTTATTATATATTTTGATCTTTATTATGTAAATGATTATAATGGCTATAGATTAAATATTGTTACATAATATATTTAATCTTACATCTACTCCTTCTTGGTGATGTGTTGGTTCAAGATCTGAGTTCTACCAAAGAGACAATCAATTTTGGGTTAAGCAAGAACAACCGTCTTGAATCGGTTAACTGGTTGAACTTGGGTGATTCCTGTTCGATCGTGTCACTTGTGTCAAGATGGGGTTCTGTTGATTAGCACGTTGTAACACCGTCTCGATAGAACTACAACCCATCGAAAATAACCAAGTGTAAGACGATCAGGCCGACCAGGACGGAGTGCCGCCCGATCGGACTGCTTTCCGATCGGATTGACACCCGATCGGGTTGCCACCCGATCGGCTTACACCTTTGCCCCACACTCAACTTTTATTTTCAAAGTTTTGAGGTTGAACATTGAACGAAATGTTGTCCGATCAGATTACCACTCGATCGGATTACCACTCGACCATGAGATGTTCTGACTTCAACGTTTAAACAATTTTCAACATGTTCAATGCACAAGGGTTGCCACCCGATCGGACTACCATCTGATCGAGTAACAAACTACTATGAACTTGTTTTTACTATGTAACACTCATCTTGTAAATCCGATATTTTAAAGGTTTTCGTATATAAAATGAAAATTTAACATGTAATTACTATTAAGGATTCTTAGAAATTCGAGTACTTTAAAACTTTTACAAATTAAAAATTTACAACATAATTTATATATATAAGTTCGTCATTTACAACGACATCAAAACGTCATGCGGAAGCTTCATTCTGATGTGTTCAGTTCTTGTAACTCACTTGATCTTCATCCGGACATTTTGGGAGCATTCACCTATTGCCAAAACCACACAAACTGTTAGTTTTGACATGTTTAATCACGTATAATCAAGTTCTAAGGGCCAACAATAGAAAAGATACAAAATTTCTGAAATAATAGGAGGTCGCGCCCCGCGACCGTTCTCTAGTCATCCTTCGCGGCCCGCGATGATGGTCGTGTCGCGCGACCGTAATGTTAATATGCCGTCGCGTAGCGCGACGACCTGTTTTTCACAGCAAGTTTGTTTCATTGTTGCTGCACTTGCCCAGCTACGAAAATTAACATTTAACAACTTAAAACTTGCATAACTTTTGCTATACAAGTCCGTTTTACTCGATTCTTTTTCCTACAAGACCATAATTTGATTCTCATTCATATGAAGTAAAATTCTGCATCTGAATTCACAAAAATCTTAGATTTCAAGCTCTCGACTTTAAATTCAATTATGACACTTTTGACCCATTCATGCTTTTACCAAAATAGCTTGTTATTTTCTTCCAAAAATACCATGGTCATCATATTATATCCGTTTACTAATTTTCAATATTCAACTTTATGGGTTCCTTAAGAAATCTTAACCCGTTTTGCATATATACCCGTTTTGATCCGTTACGAGTATTTTACATTTTTAGGCTTAAATCATGCTTCTATAGGTCTACATCCTATCACCATTTTTATACGTATTCAAGGACTAAATTTAACAAGACGCTTAATTTTCAAAACAACTCTTTAAAGGTTGTTTACTCTATTCACCCCTCAAGGACTTTTGTCAATTATTTAGACCTTCATTTATGCGACAAAGGACTTCCGCTATTATTTGACCAAAATATCGCATTTAGCTATAATTCTAAACATGCGTACCTGGCTCGGGTCATAAAATTGACCCGTTTAAATACCTTTTGCTATAAGTTTCTAGTTAATAGCAATGCGAACCATGTGATAATTCCTGTAATCACAAAACTCGACAAGCGATCATCAAATATTATTGACAAATGGTGTTAACAACACCATTTGACCAGTTTAGTCAAAATGACTAATTATCATTACGAGATGGTATTTAATTACCATCTCATCCCCCTTTCACCTATCCCGGTTTATTTTTGAATTCATCTTACTTAGGAATCGTTCTCGTTTTGTTTTACCCGTTCCGTTATGGCTTATGCTAAAATGGTGTCCTTTCAAATTCCTTTATATATTCGTTAGTCCATGTCCGGATTACTATTTAACCGTTTTTACTATAATTCATGGTTTCGTATTTTTTTCTCACTTTTCCGACTCGTGCATAAGTCGTGCTGGAACATCATATTTCATTTACTCAACATAATTCAGATTCAATACTCGAAATCAAGTAATTGGTAATAAAATAAAGGCATAAGCTTCACTTACCTTGCATCCATGCAACGCTTTTCTTTCCATACTGGCTCCGTTTGACCCGCTTCATCCACAAGCTTCCACCTAGCTTGTTAAGCGCCAAACTATTATCCAATGTTCACAAGGTATGATCTTCCACCTTACACATTTCTATGCATTCATCCGAACACTTAATATAATCACGTTTTACACACAACCAAGTAGACCGCGATTTCATTTAGGCATTTCATATCACTGAAAATGGCCTATTTTTTGTGACTTGTTTAACCTGTTTACATGTCTTCAAAAATTATGATTTTTTATGTGGCGTACCACTCGGAGGGTTTGGCCTTGTGTTAAAATTTGAAGATCTAACTCTTTACTAAGCTGCAATCAGATTCGTCACTTCTGACTGCAGCTTATGGAAAAATTCATTAAAAATTCATCGTTTATCCGATTGACGAAATTCCAATTGGCGATTCTTTTAATCGCTTAAAACTATCTACAATAAAAATTTGAGATCATAACTAAATTCCTAAATTGAGTTATCACATTCGTAATGGGCTGCAAATTCTGCCAGAAAACGCAGCTTGAACCTTTGATACGGAAAAATTCATAAAACGCTCAATTTTCGTCGAAAAAATGCGATTCCAGTGGGGTTTTAAATATATTTCCTGGAATTACATTTTAAACTCAAGAAACACATTTTTTGTCACGTTTTGTTCAGGTTACAGCCAATACAAGTCGGCTGTAAATTCTGATCAGGAGCTGTTTGAATTCAGCTTTCAATTTAAGCATGTTCTTGACATCATAACACTATTTTTTAGCAATCAAAACCCTAAAAACATCTTATACATGAATTTAGTATCAACAAAATCTGAATTTACTTGAGCTAAGCATTATTTCAACATATACTTGTCTAGGGTTTACTCCTAGACACTACTATGTTCCTATTTCATCCATATAACAATCATACATCAACAAATTTCCGAATTCTCTAAGTTCATCAGAATTTCAAGTAGAGATTTTCTATCAAATTTCACATACCTTATAACCCCCTTGCAATGGAGATCACTAATCTAGGATCGGATTTCGTTTTGGAATTGATCTTGACCTTCAATTTGATCTAACTTCAAGAACTAGGGTTCAATTGAGGGAACTTGGTCACCCCCCTGTGTTTTCCTGCGACCAGACACACTTAAGTGTGTGTTTGGTGTGGGTTATTTTGATTTTAATTATTCAAGTTTCTAACTTTACAACTTAGGCCCCTCAATTTTTGTTTTGTTTATAACTTAGGGGTTTCCATCCATGGTTCATAAAAGGCTTACTAGTCCATGCTTCTTTATTGTTTTTAAACTAACAAGGGAGGGTGTTTCGGGTGGGTATTTCGGGTGGGTAGGGGTGGGTATTTCGGGTGGGTATTTGCGGTATTTGAGGGTAAAAACTGGTGAATATCGGTGCCGAACCGGTAACGAAAATACACCCGGTTTGATAAATTTGATACCGATACCCGGTACCATTTGCTTATCACTTAGTGATGTCACTGTTCATTAAATTACATAGAGTAATCTCATTAAAAAAAAGGAAAAAAAAGTCAACAATCTCGTCCAAAGGGAGGGTGTTTCGGGAGAAGGGGAAAAAAGGGGAGGGTGTTTCGGGTGAAGGGAAAAAAAAGTCAACAATTTCGTCTAAGGGGTGGGTATTTCGGGTGGGTAGGGGTGTTTGTTATCCTATTCATTAACTTGTCACGTGTCTATATATGTGTCAAGATTTGAATGGTGATGTTACTATTTTACTATTCATAAGGTTGGTTTATTAATATATAGGATAATAATTAACTAGGTTAATTACCCCTAGTTAACTTAGTGAGTCCCGGGAGTTATAACCCGTTTATTTTAAGTTCCGTCAACTCGGCCCTTTTTATCCATTTTATTTCTCGAAAGTTCTTATCCACTTTTTAATTAATATTAGGATTGTTTATTTAAATCCTAATATTTACCGGGTTACTTTACCACTAACGGTACTTTACCCGTCTTTTAGTATTAACGGGGTTTGATTACCAAACCCGTTTTTGGGGTGTTACAAGTCTGCCCCCCTTAAAGAGGTTTCGTCCCCGAAACCTTTCTCACGTACTTTATTACTTTAGATCATCTGAATCCTTAGTTTTCGGTGATCACTTGAGCATTACTCGCATATAATAATCTTACCAAAAAGTATGGTAATGTGTTTTTAGTTTTAAGGCATATGCGCCTTTCACGTGTAAGGTCTCGTAGGCCATTACCTTCAGCTTGTATTTCTTATTCTGGTCACTTATTTGACCGAGTTGTCATCTGATTACTCGGTCGTATTTATTATTCAGCATTTTTACTTCTAACTAATTTTATACTGACAAGCGCCTTGCGTAAGTCGTAACACTGTTTTGACTTCGGATGGTTTTTACCGGCTAGACTGATTTGTCGCCGTCATTTTATATTCCGTTACTCGGGTATATCATATTGCCATCCCGGCCTTTTGCGTAATTCTGATTTCATATCTTGTAACTCACGTTACAACATGGCTAAATTCTATGTCACTTTTAGTGACCGTAATCACATCACATCTTGTTTAAGTCTACGTCGACTTTTCATTGTTGAAAATCTTTCTTTCAAATGTATCGTTTTGCACCTACCGGTGTCAAGATCCATATTCCTTGATATTAATCATTTTCCGAATTCGTTTCATAATATTCGTGTTTGTTAAAGCGTTGTTTCTCACTAATACTGAATTTTAGTTTAATGCTTTTCTCTTGAGCTCATGTCAATTCCAAGGAATTTACGTCCAAGGATTTATTCCCTTCCGTTGTCATTTCGGTAATGACTTCATCCACTTTGGTGACGTAACACAATTTAAATAATTGTGAATTCTTGTCATTTTTGCCCGTTTAAATGTTTTAGTGAAAATTCTTCACTTTTGTCAACCAGACCTTTCACAATCTCTTCGCTTTTAACCCATTTAATTAACTTAGCGAAACCCATCGCTTTTATATGAACTTTATCTCCCGTTATTATTTTACACGGGAAGTTACAACCAGTTTCCTTGTTTTATACTATTGACCCGTAGGTTCTTTCGCTTAGCCTCGTAAGCCATTTCTTTGTATTTTTCACATTTTTACCTTATTAAGGTGAGACCCCGACAATTCGTTTCTTTCCATTTGCGACCCGAAGGTCTTCTTGGTCCCGTAGGCCTTAGCCTCATTTATAATCTCGTAGGTTATGATAATCCCGTAGATCATCTTTTATTCAAGTCTTTATTCAAAAGTATATACATTTATATATGTATATGGCGTTAAGGCATCCCCTTTTTTTATGTTCAAAATCATTTATTTTCGCCTTGGTATTTCCTTTGACCTTGACAGTAGTCTAAGGCTACATTTGTTTTCTTTCAGACAAATTTTCCAACTTTATGACTTCTCACGTCATTTATGCGTCGGTTCATCTTATGCTCACCATTATCCAGTTTACATATATTCGCATTTGATTATGTCCCATTACCGGGCTCATTATTCTTTCGCTTTTAACACTACCGTTATCCCGCTTGCGCTTACTCATGCCATCCGGCATTATATTATATTCGACTTGTTTGACTCATTCATGTGAAATTTTATCATTTACGAATGTCAACTTCATTCTTTGTTCGACCCGTTCAACTTTAAAATAGTTGAACATAATTTATCAAAATTTCTATTTACATTATCTTGTCGGCTTTTAGTCATGACTCAAAACCCGAGTCTTTTAACTTTCCATCCGAGTTCCCGTTTCTCGGTCTACGCATGTGTTTAATCCTTACCCATCAACCGGGTATTTTACCGAAGTCGTTATTATTGCAACCATCCCGGTATGCATTAAGACTTCGCTTCACTTTTATATTCCGACTTTGTCCTCAAGTTTGACGGTTTACAAAAACAGCCCGTTAAGAGACACATTTGCATTCTCCGGGTTCGAGTGTAAGTACACCCCCTCCCAATGCATATCTTAATCATTTTACATGTTTGCATTCTCCGGGTTCGAGTGTAAGTACACCCCCTCCCAATTCATATCTTAATCATTTTACATGTTTGCATTCTCCGGGTTCGAGTGTAAGTACACCCCCTCCCAATTCATATCCTAATCATTTTACATGTTTGCATTCTCCGGGTTCGAGTGTAAGTACACCCCCTCCCAATTCATATCTTAATCATTTTACATTAATCTTTGTCCCTTCACTCTGGCTCATTATCCTAACGTAATACGCTTCCGTCACCCGGCTGTGCGTTTACATTATTATCAAATATCTTGCTCATTTGATTCATTTGGGTACTTTTAATTTGTCCCACTCACCCCGTCCTTACTACATCGGATGTAAGCATGTCCATCATAAAAATTTCATGGTACCACGTGCTCACCACTTACTTGGCCAGAGTAAGCGATCAGTACCTGGTATACATGACCTTTTTATAATTTTCACATTACACCCCATGTAAGTAATGCCTCTATTTGTTTCTCTTGGAAACAATATCCCGAATAGATTTTCTATTCGGGTTTTTCCAAGTTTTTAATCTACATATGCAACTTTCAATTTCTACATATTTGTTGCATATTACTATTTGTGCAATTAAATTTAAAATGTGCACCTGGTAATGCTTGCCCTAACGGGCTTCTCTTGCCATTAGCCTTATTCGCGACCGCCACGCGATTTAGGTCCTTGATGAGCATACTCTTTGGACCGTTCCTCTATCAAATCCTCGATTTGTTAAACTCTAGCTATCTTCATATGCGAGTGTCCTTCAACTAAAAAATTTACAACAGTTAGTAATTTCGACATTAATGGATGCACGTATTATAATACAAGGCTTTTCTACTATACGCATCAACGCGTGTAATTTCGTTGACTATATCTACTCCATATCGTTTTTATTGGTATAACGTGTATTACACGATAACCATATGTGTTGTTCTCAACACTTTAATCATACTAAACGATTGATATACATGTACTTACCGGATTTGTGATCAAGCCTCGAACCGAACACTTTATTCTTTAAACCTTGAGCACTGATTACCAACTTGTAACACTCATCTTGTAAATCCGATATTTTAAAGGTTTTCGTATATAAAACGAAAATTTAACATGTAATTACTATTAAGGAATCTTAGAAATTCGAGTAATTTAAAACTTTTACAAATTAAAAATTTACAACATAATTTATATATATAAGTTCGTCATTTACAACGACATCAAAACGCCGTGCGGAAGCTTCATTCTGATGTTTTCGGTTCTTGTAACTCGCTTAATCTTCATCCGGACATTTTGGGAGCATTCACCTATTTCCAAAAGCACACAAACTGTTAGTTTTGACATGTTTAATCACGTATAATCAAGTTCTAAGGGCCAACAATAGAAAAGAAACAAAATTTCTGAAATAATAGGCGGTCGTGCCCCGCCACCGTTCTCTAGTCATCCTTCGCGGCCCGCGACGATGGTCGCGTCGCGCCACCGTAATGTTAATATGCCGTCGCGTAGCGCGACGGCCTGTTTTTCACAGCAGGTTTGTTTCATTGTTGCTGCACTTGCCCAGCTACGAAAATTAACATTTAACAACTTAAAACTTGCATAACTTTTGCTATACAAGTCCGTTTTACTCGATTCTTTTTCCTACAAGACCGTAATTTGATTCTCATTCATATGAAGTAAAATCCTGCATCTGAATTCACAAAAATCTTAGATTTCAAGCTCTCAACTTTAAATTCAATTATGACACTTTTGACCCATTCATGCTTTTACCAAAATAGCTTGTTATTTTCTTCCAAAAATACCATGGTCATCATATTATATCCGTTTACTAATTTTCAAGATTCAACTTTACGGGTTCCTTAAGAAATCTTAACCTGTTTTGCATATATACCTGTTTTGACCCGTTACGAGTATTTTACATTTTTAGGCTTAAATCATGCTTCTATAGGTCTACATCCTATCACCATTTTTATACATATTCAAGGACTAAATTTAACAAGACGCTTAATTCAAAACAACTCTTTAAAGGTTGTTTACTGTATTCACCCCTCAAGGACTTTTGTCAATTATTTAGCCCTTCATGTATGCGACATGGAATGCTGTCTACCTGCCTTAGCAATGGTAGTACTATTTGTTTGGACTCAGCACCTATTCACTCAGGGGTTGTTAAGGACAATTTGTTACATGGCTCACAGCGGTGAGTGTGTATTACGAACTGCCTTGGGCAGTCAACCCGCAGTCATTGGTATCGATAGGTTCATGTCGATAACTAACATGGCTCATTTTACACTGTGTACGTGCTGGTTATGCGTAACGATTTCGAACTCTATTATATCTATTAAACTTGTATGCTCACTTTTACACTATGTGTATTGACTTTTACTTTAACGTATGTGACATGTGCTTAGGATGTTTATATGCTTGGCTTGCTGTGAAATCGAGGCTAGGAATGGTCTAGAAACAAATAAACAATTGTCTGTATTTTGAAATCTGAGTTGTCGGAACAGAAAAATTTGACTAGATCTTGTCTGTAATAATTATGATATCTTTTATGACATGGTATGGGACATGTTGCTTAAATAATTGTAATTATAGTTGTTATGGAAACTCCTGGACAATCTGTTTCGCTCAGTGCCACGCCCCAATGGTTGGGGTGTGACAGATTGGTATCAGAGCCATAACTATAGGGAATTAGGCAAGACTCGACCTAGTCCGGGTCGATGTCTTAGAAACGACCTTGTCTATAGTTAGGCACCAACAAACCGACTTGTGCATATCCTGTAGGGATTATGTACGAGCATAGTTGCCATTTCTCACTATTCTCGCCCATACTACACTATCACTACACTCAAATTTTCAAATATGAACGAGCGATTAAGTCGAGATTAGGTGTGAAAGCCGCAAACTCTCGACTAAGTTGCTTGTTCAACCCACATTTTCATCTATAAACGGGAGAAGTTGTGCCGAATCCGGAGTGAAATCCATACTTTGACACAATAAATTCTCCATTATTTTATCAAAAAGAGGAACAAAGTCGTTAAGTCAGGGGTGAAACCCGAACCTCGACGACTTGTTCCGATTTCTATTTTGTTTTATAAAACTCTCACCAAAGTCTCGACGGACTCCAACGACTTGAAGTCGCGCTGAAACTGGAAGGATACACATTACGCCCAGATTCGAGGCGAGAGTGTAGTCCTGAAGGTCCAAGTGTGCACGAAAAAGTCCTTGTGAATAGTCGAATCACTTTGGTTAGTCAATGTCTAATCAGCCGCAGACAATCTATTCTCGATTTTTATGTGTTTCGATTCTGAGCCCGCAACTGCTGACTCCGATACTCGTCGATTTTATGTATTTATGTGTATATTTACCTGTTTATATGTATTTTATTTTTGGTAATTTATTCGATTTTCGCTATTCCACACACACGACTCGCCCTGCTCATTTACCTCATGACGCTGACAAATCGTTACTACCATGAGGAATCACCGTACGCTAGGTTGCTTGTTATGTTATACGATTATACTATACTACTTGCTATGTTATACGCGATCGCTATTCTCGAACACTCGCGGACTTTGAATGATAGGTTTCTGTATTCTGACTTCTTTATGTGCTCCATGTGCTTCTGTGATTCTGTGTCTTACGTGCTTATGTGCTTCTGTGCTTATATGAATCTGTGATTATGTGTCTGTGTGGTTACGTGATTGTCCGTGTTCTTGAGTTATAGTAGTACTAGACATGTGAGGTGAGAATCGATTAAACAGTGATTGAATCCTATGGCGATGCTTGTTACAGACAATGTCGTCCACTGGATCACTTCACTCTCGTGCTATGAAAGGAAAGAAAGCTGACAAGCGATACACAGATTGCTAAAGTAATTCCTCAGATTGTTAGTGAACTGAACGATAACGCTAGCAAATCATCTGAAGAGTCTCGGACAGATGCACCGAAGACTGCTTTTAGTTTCAAGTAGTTCAAAGCTTGTGGTCCAAAGGAATTTACTGGAGAAGATGGCCCTACGGCTATGTTTCAATGGTTTGATTCCATCGAAGTCACTCTACGCCAGAGTGGATGTTCTGAAAATCTCCATACTCTAAACGCTACCGGCGTATTCCAGTCCCGCACACTAGACTGGTGGACGGCCGAGAGGAACAAACGCGTAAATGACATAGCCTATGAGCTGACGTGGGAAGAGCTGAAGGCCATTATGATGGATGAATTCTGCCCTCCCCTTGAATGCTAAAAGCTGGAGGACGAATTCTGCATATCAAGCAGAAGGATGGAGAGAACGCAGCTCTGCCTGCTCGCTTTATGCAGCTCAGTATCATCTGTCCTGATCAAGTGAAGACGCTCGACATGACAATCAAGAAGTACATTCGAGCTCTGCCAGACTGTGTTGTAGATTTTGTACATGCCGCAAAGCCAGCAACAATCGAAGAAACTTATTTGCTTGCAGCAGAAATCAATGACAAGCGAGTCAAAGCTGGCTTCTGGGATAAAGCTACCAAGAACTTGCATCAAGCTACCGCCGCACCATCCACTGAAACCGCCGCCGCTCAATCATCAAAGTCCTCATGCCGCAAGAAGAAGAACAACAACAGCAGCTCCAGCAACAAGAACTGTGTTGTCACTACCACTACTGCTCCACTTCAAGCCGTACCGGCTCAATAGCAATCTCAGCATCGATCAGCTCTAGTTATCTATGCACCACCTGCAAAGCGTGCATACACTGGTCCCCACCCTGCCTGCCCAACATGTACTTACCATCACCCAGTGGGTATCGCCTGCCAATTCTGCGTGCACTGCAATATGTACGGCCACTTCACTGCTAATTGTCGTACTGGTCCCCGACAAGCACCAGCTCAAGCCACTGCTCATCAAGCTCTACTTCCAGCTCCTCAAGGCCAACAGGCAGCTCAGGCACCCGCGATCAACGCAAGAGTCTGCTTCGCGTGTGGTGATCACAACCACTTCGCGAACAAGTGCCCGAACAGGGTTGTAAAACAAGAGCCTCAGCAACAACAGCCTCAACAGCAACAACAACAAGTCGCCCGCGCCAGAATTTTCAACATCAATGCGCGCCAAGCCCAGGCTGACAAAAATGTGGTTAATGGTACATTTCTCGTGAATGGTATTTTATGCTTCGTGTTTGTTTGATACTGGAGCTGATAACTATTTTGTGTCGTTCGAATTCGAGAAGCTCCTTAGTCATAAGCGCTCTCATCTCCCCTCGATGTTCGATGTCGAAGTCGCCACTGGAAGAACCATCGTTGTCGATTCTGTTCTTCATGATTGTACTCTTTAGCTCAACAATCACATCTTCCCAATCGACCTTATTCCGATGCAACTTGGAAGTTTTGACATCATAGTAGGCATGGACTTTCTTCATGAAAACCATGCTGAAGTTGTGTGCTTTGATAAGATGATTCGATTCGCGCTCGCTAATGGTGATGTATTGTGTGTTTACGGTGAAGCTGCTTCGAAAGGTCTCAAGCTCATGTCATGTGTCCAAGCTAGCAAGTATTTCCGCAAGGAATACAGAGCTTTCTTGGCTAATATTGTAGTAGCAGAGAAGGAAAAGAAAGGCAGACCGGGAGTAAACGACGTTCCTGTGGTTCGAGATTTTCCTAACGTTTTTCCTGAGGATCTTCCCGGACTTCCGCCAAATCGTGATATCGACTTTCGTATCGACCTCATTCCTAGAGCAAACCCCATTGCTAGAGCTCCTTATCGACTCGCTCCGTCCGAAATGCGTGAACTCTCGAGTCAGCTCCAGGAACTGCTTGATAAAGGCTTCATTCGCCCGAGCACCTCTCCATGGGGCACACCAGTCCTTTTCGTCAAAAAGAAGGATCGGTCGTTCCGGATGTGCATCGACTATCGGGAATTGAATAAGTTGACTCTTAAGAATCGCTATCCCCTGCCCCGCATTGATGATTTGTTTGATCAGCTGCAAGGTGCTACATGTTTCTCGAACAATGATCTACGCTCAGGCTATCATCAACTACGCATTCAAGAGGAGGATATACCCAAAACCGCTTTTCGCACCTGATACGGTCACTATGAGTTCGTTGTTATGCCTTTTGGTTTAACCAACGCACCCGCGGTTTTCATGGATCTGATGAATCGCGTGTGTAAACCTTATCTCGACCGCTTCATCATCATGTTCATCGATGATGTCTTGATCTATTCCAAGTCGAAATCCGAACACGCGCAACACCTACGTTTGGTTCTCGAGCTACTCCAGGGAAATCGAATCTATGCCAAGTTCTCCAAGTGTGAATTCTGGCTGGAGGAGGTTCAATTTCTTGGTCACATTGTCAATAGTCAAGGTATTCACGTTGATCCCACGAAGATTGAAGCAGTTAAGAGTTGGATTACACCCAAGAACCCTTCTGAAGTCCGTTCTTTCCTCGGATTAGCGGGCTATTATCGACGATTTATCGAAGGATTCTCAAAAATCGACGTGCCGCTTACCGCTCTCACGCATAAACACAAGCCTTTTTCTTGGGGAACCGAACAAGAGTCTGATTTCCAAACCCTCAAGTGTATGCTCTGCAATGCCCCCGATCTTGCATTGCCCGATGGTCGATGGAAACGACGACTTCATTGTCTATTGTGATGCCTCGAACCTTGGTCTCGGTTGTGTCCTCATGCAACGAGACAAGGTTATTGCTTACGCACCTCGTCAGCTCAAAATCCACGAGAAGAACTATACAACCCATGATCTCGAGCTAGGCGAAGTTGTTTTTGCGTTAAAGATTTGGCGACACTACCTATATGGTACCAAGTGTATGATCTTCATCGATCATAGGAGCCTACAACATAACTTTGACCAGAAGGAACTTAATATGCATCAACGCCGATGGGTAGAACTTCTTAACGATTACGACTGTGAGATTCACTATCATCCTGGCAAAGCAAATGCCGTTGCCGACGCCCTCAGCAGACGGAGTTATTTGCTCAGCATTCGTAATACCCAAGCCCAATACGATCTCGAAACCCTCATCCGCGAAGCTCAACATGCTTGTTTTAATGAACGCACACTGAAGAAGGAAAGAATCTATCACGATGGAGCCCAGCTTATGAATAAGTCGAATGGGATATTCCACTTTCTGGACCAAATTTGGATCCCCAAGCGGACCAATTTACTACAGATATTGATGGACGAAGCCCACAAATCTCGGTACTCCATTCATCTCGGTGCCGACAAAATGTACCAAGACCTTCGCTACAAGTACTGGTGGCCGGGCATGAAGAGGGATATCGCTCTCTACGTTGGGAAGTGCCTGACTTGCTCAAAAGTCAAGGCTGAACACCAAAGGCCCTCTGGCTTACTCGAACAACCCCCGATCCCTATGTGGAAGTGGGAGAGTATAGCTATGGACTTCATACCGAAACTCCCGCGCACGTCATCAAGTCACGACAGCATCTGGGTTGTCGTTGACCGTCTGAGCAAATCTGCTCACTTTTTGCCAATACGGGAAGACTACAAGGTAGAAAATCAGCCTGAATCTACACCGATGAGATCATTTGTCGACATGGGACGCCTCGCGACATCATCTCTGACCGTGATGCTCGATTTAGCTCCCGTCTGTGGGAAACGTTTCAAGCGACTCTCGGTACTACGCTTAATCTAAGTACCGCATTCCACCCCAAAACTGACGGTCAGACTGAAAGAACTATTCGTACCCTTGAAGACATGCTTCGTTCGTGTGTCGTAGATTTCGGTGGTAATTGGGACGCTTACCTGCCATTAGTCGAATTCTCGTATAATAACAGTTATCATTCCAGCATTCAAATGGCACCGTTTGAGGCTTTATACGGAAGAAAATGTCGATCGCCTATTGTGTGGCACGAGATCGGGCACTCGCAATTAACCGGTCCTGAGCTACTGCAAAAAACGACTGACAAAGTCCTCCAAATTCGAGACAATCTGCTGAAAGCTCGGAGTCGCCAGAAAAGTTACGCCGCTAGACGACGCAAGCCCCTTGAATTTGACGTTGGCGACTACGTACTCCTAAAGGTATCACCTTGGAAGGGTGTGGTCAGATTCGGCAAGAAAGGGAAACTAGCGCCTCGATATGTTGGACCTTTTAAGATTCTGGAAAGGATCGGAAAAGTCTCCTACAGACTCAAACTACCGGAGAAACTTAGTAACGTCCACCCAACTTTCCATGTTTCGAACCTCCAAAAGTGCCTAGCTGAGCATGATTTAATTGTACCCCTTGATGATCTCCAAGTAAACGAAACACTACACTTCATGGAGAAGCCTGTCGAAATCATGGATCGCCAAACCAAGCAGCTCAGACGCTCGCGCATTCCTATTGTGAAAGTCTGATGGGAAGGTAAACGAGGCGCAGAGTTCACTTGGGAACTCGAAAGCAACATGAAGGCAAAGTATCCGCAATTGTTTGTTACGGCTTCGGCCTAATTTCGGGACGAAATTCCCTCAACTATGGGAGGCTGTAACACCCCGTGTTTCGAAAGTCAAAGTCAAAGTCAAGATTGAAGTCAAAGGGAGACAAGATTGCTAATTGTGATCTGTCACTCCTTGCTCAATTCCTGTTTTGACTTCTTTGACTTGTAGTTAGTCTATCTTATGCTTTACGTTAGTTATATTATGTGGAGTACTTATTAATAATCGAGGTTTATTCGATGTTTATCGCATATTTGATCGCTTATCGCAATCTCACTCGCAACTCGAATTACGTGTTTTGGTTATTGTTCTATGTGTGTGTGTGCCTTATGTGTTACTTGTGTATGTTTATTTATGTTATATGTGGTGATCAATCGAAACGCAAACCGCAACGCAATCGCAATCGAATCGCAAATGCTAAACGTAAGTTAATTAAGATGATTATATGTTAGATATAGTAGTTGGGATTAAAAGTAATTTGAAGAGAAAACTCTATCGCACCGCTCGCTCGAATCGCATCACAACGCTCGACACTCAAACCGAAATCGCAAAACTCATCGCGCCAAGCAAATAGCCAGCCGACCGAGTTGCCACCCGATCGGAGTGCCATCCGATCGAGGTGCCACTCGACCGAACGGCCATCCGACCGAGTTACCACTCGATCGACCAGCCACTTATTCCCTTTCCACTTTGGGAAACCCTATAAATACCTCACTTGTTACCATTTTTGGTAATGACATTGTCTCTCTGCTCGAACCAGCCACCCTCAAGCACTTTTCTCTCGATTTCTCTCAAATCTTGTAAGTTTCCAACCTAAATCTTGTACTTTCTTGATCTACACGCACTCCTACATCTTTCTATCTTTTGAATCTTAACCTTTAACCGTGAAATCACTAGATTTGTGGTGTTCTAGGATGATGTCATCATGGTGTTCTTAGGAACTTCATGTTTTGGCTTCAATCCACCAAGAACAACTTGAATCTGAATGATTTCCACATGAATAAACAAGGATTTTGCTTAGATCTGAACATATTCACGGTGAAAGGGATTGAAAGATGGTTTTTCTAACTTTCTTTCAACTCTTTTACACTCAATGCACTCAAACCGATAGAATCAGACCTTGTTCTAACCTTCTACTCCTTCTTGGTGATGTGTTGGTTCAAGATCTGAGTTCTACCAACGAGACAAACGATTTCGGGTTAAGCAAGAACAACCGTCTTGAACCGGTTAACTGGTTGAACTTGGGTGATTCTTGTTCGATCGGGTCACTTGTGTCAAGATGGGGTTCTGTTGATTAGCACGTTGTCACACCGTCTCGATAGAACTACAACCCATCAAAAACAACTAAGTGTAAGATGATCAGGCCGACCAGGATGGAGTGTCGCCCGATCGGACTGCTGTCCGATCGGATTGACACCCGATCGGGTTGCCACCCGATCGGCTTACACCTTGGCCCCACACTCAACTTTTATTTTCAAATTTTTGAGGTTGAACATTGAACGAAATGCTGTCTGATCGGACTACCACTCGATCGGATTACCACTCAACCATGAGATGTTCTGACTTTAACACTTAAACAATTTTCAACATGTTCAATGCACAAGGGTTGCCACCCGATCGAACTACCATCCGATCGAGTGACAAACTGCTGTGAACTTGTTCTTACTAAAAGTGTCCAACCAATCGGTTTGTCGTCCGATCGAACGGTCGTTCGATCGACCGACCTGAAAGGTAGAGATACTTCTCTATTTTCAAAATGCTACAACGAAAACTTCAAAGGTCAAACCATCATACACAAACACATCTTTCCCAAACGAAGTAACAATCCACTCGAAAGGTCACCCGATCGGATGACCAACCGAGCGGATTGTCACCCGATCGACCGGCTACCCGATTGGATTGCCATCCGATCGGATTGTTGTTCGACCCACTGACACTTTGTTCCGTTTTTACGCGCCGCTTATCGTTATGCTATCGTTATGATCAGGCTAATTTCCGCTCTAAGCGCTCCCTTCAATCCACCAATCGTTGTGAGTATACTCGGTCCCTTTTTGCTTTACGCACTTTTGGGTGTTACATACGTTACTTATTCTAAATCACATCGAACACACTACGCAATACTTTAACGTAACCATTACTGCATGTTATACGTGACTTAATGAATGCTTGTTTGTTATGTTTACACATGGAATGCTGTCTACCTGCCTTAGCAACGGTAGTACTATATTTTTGGACTCAGCACCTGTTCACTCAGGGGTTGTTAAGGACAATTTGTTACATGGCTCACAGTGGTGAGTGTGTATTACGAACTACCTTGGGCAGTCAACCCGCAGTCATTGATATCGATAGGTTCATGTCGATAACTAACATGCCTCATTTTACACTGTGTACGTGCTGGTTATGCGTAACGATTTCGAACTCTATTATATCTATTAAACTTGTATGCTCACCTTTACACTATGTGTATTGACTTTTACTTTAACGTATGTGACAGGTGCTTAGGATGTTTATATGCTTGGCTTGCTGTGAAATCGGGGCTAGGAAAGGTCTAGAAACAAATAAACAATTGTCTGTATTTTGAAATCTGAGTTGTCGGAACAGAACAATTTGACTAGATCTTGTCTGTAATAATTATGATATCTTTTATGACATGGTATGGGACATGTCGCTTAAATAATTGGTAATTATAGTTGTTATGGAAACTTCTGGACAATCTGTTTCGCTCAGTGACACGCCCCGATGTTTCCGCCATCGGTTGGGGTGTGACAGTGGGAGGGGCTTTTTTGTCTTTTTAATCTTCTTTTTTTTCTAATTCGTGTGTCACTATACTGCTTCATTTTTGGCGTCTAAGATTTTTTTGGTGTTTAGTTAGATTCAATAACTTCCTGGGTTTTACTATTTTTTTGGATCTGTCTCGTTGAATTAATTGTTTTTGTGTCACATATATAATTTTTTTTGGCATTATGGTGTTCCCAGGTGAATTAATCCCATCTATGTTATAAAGGTAAATTTTTTGGCGTTCATGGCGTTGTTAATAATTCATTGCCACTCATTTATATTTTATAAGATTACAATAAGACGAAATCAAAACAAACTAATAGCCTTCTGTGTATGGGATTACATCAGAGATGTACCCATCGCTTTATTCATCACTTCTTCAGATTCATCATCATCATATTTTACATTGGCATATAACGCCATCATCTTGTCTCTTCTTTGTTGCAGCGTATACTTAAATATCATTACAACCCTGGATCGTGGATCATTCGAAGGTGCTAATTCACAGAGTTGTTCAAGAAGATGTAGTCTCTCTGTCTTCAATATTTCGTCCATCGGCAATGAATATTCACCTCGTGTCGCTAAGTCACTTTAACCATTCTTGCTTCTTCATCCACCATCCAACTTCTAACTGTTGGTAGAGGAGTGTCGTCAATATCATCATCATCATCTGCTGGAAATTTTCTATTTAATCTTCTTATTACCTTTCGAGTCCTTTCACAATCATCGACCCTTGGAATCCCAAGGGCCAGAATATCCCTCTGAACCGCTTCATCCATACTAAGTATGGCCTTGATTGTCTTGACCTTCAACCTCCTCCTATCAGAGAACTTTAGGATGAAACATCTCTCCGACCTCTCAAACCTCCATGCAATAACCTTAGCCATTTTTTTAAGTTCTATGGCGTTTTGGACAATGTGTGGCCTTTTTAGATAATGTGTGGAGTGTTAAGTTGTGTTTAAGTGTTCTACTATTATAATAACTTTTTTTTTGCCATCATGCAGGATGCAGTCCTATAATGTGATAGGTAATTATGGCGTTTTAAAAAGATAAATAAATTCAATTACCCAAGGAGTGGCTTTTAATATAATAAATGTTAGTAATAAAGTTTCCGTCAGTTTACTGTTTGTAGTTACTTTTTTATTCAGCTTCATCTGTTTATGGCTGTAACACGTCCTATCTTTTTGAGATTTTGGTGTTTTGTATTTTTTAATGGCGTTTAGATAAAGATGGCATTTTGTTCTATTGTCTTGCACATTGTTTTATACATGTTTTTGAGTTTTTAATAATACTTGTCTAAAGTAATTTTTTATAGTTTGAGAGTTTTGGCGTTTGTGGCATGATGAAGTTTCACCATCATTTTTTTAGAGAATTAATATATTTGTTCTTAGCTGATAATTATATAACAAACCACAGAAAAAGAAAATTAAAAAATAGAAGCAATTTATCTTCCAAATCTTCACTGTCATCAATCTCTTTTTTCTTTTGAAACTACAAGAACTGTCACAAATAAATGGCGTTTTGGTTTTGGTGTGGTTTTTTTTGTTGTTCGTGTGTTGAAGTGGCTTTGTGGATGTTGGAGACATATATCGACGCCGTGTGGGTGGATGTTATTTGTCCGTCATCTTCATTATCGTCATGTAGTCCAAAATAGCATTTACATTGGAATCGGTCTCTTCTCGTCATCCAAGCCTTCTTCAAGAACAAAGAAGACAAAATGACATTGACTGTCATCAGTCTCTTTTTATTGAAGATTTATCCATCTCATGCAGCAAAATCATACTCCCCTCATCTAACAAACCATTTAGTGAAACTTCATGCAGAAAAATACTGGATATCCAAGAAACGATGTTTGGCATCGTTGATTTTTTTTTTAACATTTTTGGCGTTTTACAGTGAGTGGTATTTAGGAACCATGGTGTTTGTTTTTTTTTTTTGTGTGTGATCAATGGAAGGTGCCGAGACATTTCTCTTTATAGGATGTTTTTGGCGCGTAGGTTAGACGGGATATTATTATAATAGTAAATGCAATTAATAAAGTATTCGGTTTTGCTCAGCTTTATCTGTTAATTCTGTAACACGTCCCATCTTTCAAATTTGACGTTTATATTTTATGATGTTTTGTATTTTATGGCGTTTTGTAGGCCAAGACGTTCACTAAAACACAGAAAAAACTACACATTAATAAAATTGGCGTTTTGCATTTAATTGGCGTTTTATATTTAATGGCATTTTTATGTAAGAAATGGTGTTAACCCTTTTTACCCTTAATGAAGCGCGCCCACGTAATAAAATTGATGTTATTTACGAAAACATCACCGCGCCAATCTAGTCCATAGATTGTTTTGATCGGACGATCCACAAGCGTTCTCACTGTTCTCACACTTTTCAGCGTTTTCCCTAAATCCATATATATATATAGCTTCATTGGGAAACACTAAAAAATGGAAAACCGATGAACACATTTAAAAATTTAACTTAACATGTTAAAAATCAATTTTTTTAAAAAAATTCGACGCTTCTCCTTATAATTACTTGTAGAAGCATTTTTAATAAAAAAATCAAAAACTAAAAATATAAAAAAAACAGTTAAAAAATTTTACAAAAAATATTTTTTATTTCGAATAGTTTCTACCCATTTTATAAGGACAAGTGTTGAAAAAAAATTTTAAAAAGTGATTTTTAACATGTTAAGTTAATTTTATAAGATATATATATTTTTTAACTGTTTTTTAAACATTTTTTTATATTTTTAGTTTTTAGTTTTTGATTATTTTTTATTAAAAGTGTTTCTACATGTATTTACAAATATATGTGTATCACTGTATCTACTCCGTGTTTAGAACCAAGATGGTTGGACAAAGCAAGTTAAAAAGAGAGAAAATGAATTGAACACTTGGAGAAGAGATAAAATAAGATTCAAAACTAACTAAATGTTTAAACAAACAAATCTTAATAAATAGGAGATGAAGTGGTATATTTTAATATTTGCGATCCTTCATCAAAATGGTTTGTAAATCGTTTCGTGGTTAATGGTTTCTAAACCATTTTTTACCCTTGTTGTTGTTCTAGCTTTGTTATTTTATCTTTTATACATAGTTTCCTATTTGACTTGCCTATGTTAAAAGTTTCTTTATAGGGTGTGGTCATGATCCTCATTACCACCATGACCTTCCACATAGGCACCATGTCATCTATCTTTAATCCACCATTTAAAACCACTACCCTAAGGGTGTAGTCATGACCCAAACAACTATCCCCTTTATTTTTTTAATTTATTTTTGTCTTAAAATTATAAAATGGGAGGGTCGTGGTAATCGTGGTTTAATCCATGGGAACCACCATCAATCAAGGAGGAGGATGGTGTACCATTTAATTAATGGTCCTATGTTTAAATAATGTTCCAATCCATGACCCCCACACCTCATAAGTAGAGTATTGATGGAAAAACTATTCATCAAAATGGTATTCCATTATCAATATAGTGTTGGTTGTTCCCTCCACTTGTGGCCTAGTGGTAGGAGACTTGGGTTTTTCAATGGAGACTAGGAATGGCAATGGGCTGGTTTTGGGCCGGGTATTGGTAATCCAAGGCCCGTACCCGGTTGTAATTCTTTGTCCCATACCCGGCTCATTACCCGTCGGGTATTTTTCGGGTAATTACCCGTCGGGTATCGTGCATACCCGCGGATATCGGGTATACCCGTTAATTTCTTAAAAATACCCGTTGGGACAAATGGGCAACTTGTTCACGGTTCGAGTTTAGATCGAGTTTGAAACGATTCGAATTCAAATAACTCGTAATCGATATGAATTCAACCAAATTGAAAAAAAAAATCTGAAATGTACAGGAAAAATTAATATAAGAATTCATCTTTCATGAATAAAGGTAACAAGTTACTAACAACTCAATCTGTGAACAAATGTAACAGTAAACTATCATCCTTTTATGCAATCTATGAGCAACAATCTGTGAATATAATTAGTAACCTACTTAAACGAATTTAGTAACTAGATATTAAGAAATCATCTTTGAACACTAAGCAATCTTGTGTGAACAAGTGTAAAAAACTTTATGCTAACAACATCGAACAAGATGACAAACTAACACGAAAAATAACTTAATCAGTGAACAATAATCGATTTGTTCAGCAATGATCCTAGTCCTATAGTAAAAAGTGCATGTAGTATGTTTATATATATGGAAATTTATGATATGATTCTTTCGGGTATTATTCGGGTAAGTAGGCTGGGTATCGAGCGGGTATCACTAAGTCCCATACCCGTACCTGTACCCGAAATTTTTCCTTTTTTTAAGCCCATGCCCGGCCCATACCCATCGGGCTTCGGGTATACCCTGCCCATATGTTTCGGGTTTCGGGTATACCCATCGGGCTTGGGCTTTTTTGCCATCCCTATTGGAGACTCAAGTTCAATTCTCAGTTGTGTCATATTGGGGTGGATATTGGGCAATGATTGTGACAAACCCACCGAGGGGGGTTCGATCCTGAGCCGCACCCCGGTTTTCATCCGGCTGTTACTTCAGCGAGGCATCTCGTGTGTAGGCAGTACGGTTTCCGGGGAACGCCATAATCAAATCTGACCAATCCAGTGCGGGCCTGGTTAAGACAACGTAGTCTGGGCAGATCTTGGCTAGGACCACCGTTTAGACGGTATGACATTGGGTCACTCAAAAAGAAAGTCTAAGTTTAAAAAATATAGTATTGGTGGAGAAACTATTTACCAAAATAGTGTTCCTTGTTTGTTTTATGTTTGCCTTTTTTTTACCAATTTATTAAACTTTTTTTATTTTTATATTAAGTTAATCAAGTACCTAACTTTTATTCTTTAATAATTTATGTTTTTTAATCAATTTAATTTTTTTATTACATACTATGTTCAGTTCTTTGAATTTCTAAGCAGAAAAAAATATTCAATCCAATAATTTGTGGAATTGTTTTGTTTGGTTTCACTCTTTATATTCTTTCAATCAACCCAGTATTGTTTCCTTAAAGAACTTTTTTTCAATCAATCCAATATTGTTTCCTAAACGAAATATTATGTTCAGTTCTTTTTTATTGGATTACTATTAAACTATTTATTTAGTTTTAAAGAAGTATGATAATGAGTTTACTTTGAATTTCTAAGAAAAACAATCAGTTAATTTGTTTTAAAGAAGTATGATAATGAGTTTACTTTGAATTTCTAAGAAGAACAATTAGTTAATTTGTAAATACATATTAAACAAAGGAAATTGTATGAAACAAAACAATTCAATAAATTATCTGTAGTTCCATCTAGATATGGTGGAAGATACTTGTGTGCCTACATTCCACCCTCCCCATACCTTACAAATAGCTTTGCTATTTGTGAGATTTTAGTGGGTATGATTGATTGATCGATCACTAGTTTCATCTAGAGTAAATTTGCTATTTTAATCCCTGAGGTTTGATCAAAATTGCTACTTTTGTTCAAATAGTTTTTTTCTTGCCATTTTAGTCTAAATAGTTTTGTTTTCTGTCATTTTAGTCCCTGACTTTTGTCATTTTTTTCCATTTTCATCCAACCCGCTAACTCTATTCAAAAAATTTAGTTAACTTAGATGAATTTTGGTCAACCCCTTAGGGACTAAAATGACAATTTACTCTTCCATCTAAAAAACAAAAGATTCCAATCATGTTTCTTTAAGGAAAAGAAGTGAACATATTATCCATTAAACAATGAGTAAACTTCTATTTTGCTCTCTGTGATTTAGTCACTTTAATGGTTTTGCTTCAAACCTTTAAAAATAACAATTTTCCTCCAATAGTTTGCTATGGTTTTTCCATTTTGCTCCATGTGGGGAGTAAAATGAAAAAAAAGACAATTTGGATGGAGTTAGAGGCGGGGAGCAAAATGGAAAAACCTTAGCAAACTATTGGAGGAAAATGGCTATTTTTAAAGGTTTGAGGCAAAACCGTTAAAGTGACCAAACCACAAGAAGCAAAACGGAAGTTTACTCATAAAAAATATTAGATTGCTTTAAAAAAATATAAATCATTAAAGAATAAAAATATACTTATTAATTTAATAGAAATATAAAAAAGTTTAATATATTAGTTAAAAAAAACAAAACAAACAAGGAAGACTATTTTAGTAAATATTTTACATATAACACCATTTTATTAAATAGTTTTTTTCATCAACACTAGTTTAGGAAAAAACTTACAACGCTTCACCAAAATGGTTTGTAAACCGTTTCGTGGTGAACGGTTTCTAAACCGTTTTTTACCCTTGTTATTGTTCTAGATTTGTCATTTTATCTTGAGTGAACTTTCGTTTTGCTCCCTGTGATTTGGTCACTTTAATGGTTTTGCCCCAAACCTTTAAAAATTATCATTTTCCTCCAATAGTTTGCTATGGTTTTTTCATTTTGCTCCTCGCCTCTATCTCCATCCAAATTATATGTTTTTTCCATTTTGCTCTCTGCAGGTAGCAAAATGGAAAAACCATAGCAAACAATTGGAGGAAAATTGTTATTTTTAAAGGTTTAGGACAAAACCATTAAAGTGACTAAACCACAAAGAGCAAAACATAAATTTACACTTTTATCTTTTATACATAGTTTCCCATTTGACTTGCTTCTCTTAATAGGTTGTTTAAGTAAATCAAATATTTTAAAGTAATTCTACTTTTAGTTAATCACGTTCGCTTGGTGAAGATTAACGATGAATCATGTCACTCAAACTGATAAATGATAATGGGGTCTTGAAATGAATGCAACATATGCTCAATGTCCCATTTGCACGTGGACATGGTAACGTATAATCTTATATTCTTTGCTATCCATTAGCATAAATAGAAACCCCAGCTAATATAGCTTAGTTCCGTGTATGTTCTTTTTTGACACAAGAGATTAAAAGAAATAAATTAGCATACGTTTAGTGCTTGTCTAATATTATCATGTGAAGTGTGGTCGTTCGAAGTTCACAAAGTTTGATAGAAAACATGAACACAACAATTCAGTATTACCTAACACTGTATTGAATGAATGAAAAACATATTTCATCTATTTTATATTGCATTTACTCATATATATATATATATATATATATATATATATATATATATATATATATATATAGGGAGAAGATCATGCGAGAACCACCTCTTATTGCGAGAACCGCGAGAATCAATGTGAACACAACCAAAAATGCCTAAAAATAGCTAAAAATCACACAAAAATTTTTTTTTAATATTTTTTATATAAAAATCGCTACTTTTCGAAGCAAAAAAAAATTAAAAAATTAATTTTTTTTGCCACTAAAAGTAGCGATTTGAGCATAAAAAATATTTAAAAAAACAAAATTTAGATTTTTTTTTATTTTTTTAGGTTTTTTGGGGGGTTTAGTTTTTAGCATTTTAGCTTAGGGGGGGGGGGTTAGGTTTTTGGGGGGTGGGGGAGGGGGGTTTAGGTTTTTTTTTTTTGGGGGGGGGGGGGGGGGTTATGTTTTTTTAGGTTTTTTTAGCTATTTTAGGTTGTGTTCACATTGGTTATCGCGGTTCTCGCAATAAGGGTGGTTCTCGCATGAACTCCTCCCTATATATATATATATATATATATATATATCAGGGCCGGCTCTGGGCCCGGCAAACCCGTGCCGACGCCCGAGGCCCAAATTTCAAAGGGCCCGAAAAATCTTTATAAGCTTGTATATATTTATTAAATTATATATTTAGTATATTTATCCGTTCATTATGCAAAAAAAAAGTATTGGTGGTATAATGACAAAAACCATCTCAAAATAATGTAAAGGTCTTCGATTCTTTGCTCCATCACTAAGTTTTTATTTTTGTAATTCATTCACCTTTAACCATAGTTTTGGGCCCAATTTTTTTCATCGCCCGAGGCCTAAATTTTTTCAAGAGTTTTCGAGGACGGCTCTGATATATATATATATATATATATATATATATATATATATATATATATATATATATATATATATATATAGGGTTGGGTTCATTTCAGAACTCTAAATAATTGCAGAATTTTCAGAACTCCTAATAAACAATCATTTTATATATAGTTTTTTGTATTTAGGATATTTTTATAATCTATTATATGTATTTTTATGATTACATACATGTTAAAAGTAGTTTACATATGTCTGATAGCCAAATTATATATATGTGTAATAACTAATTACAAATATGTAAAAAAACTAGTTTACATATGTGTAATTATAAATTTACATATAAAAAATGATAAAATTACTCTTAACATGTAGGTAATCATAAAAATACACATAATAAATGATAAAATTATCCTAAACATAAAAATTTATAAATAAAAAGATTGTTTATTAGGAGTTCTGCGAGTTCTGTAAATATTTATGGTTCTGAAATGATCCTGACCCTATATATATATATATATATGGTAGAGATCATTTCAGAACTCCATAAATTTACAGAACTTGCAGAACTCATCACAACCCTTAGATTATTCAATCAATGGCTACAAATTAAAATGGCACTTTAGTAATAGTTTAGATAGTTTAAGAGTATTTTATTAGATTAAAAAGGGTACTTTAGGAAATAAGAAAAAGAAAGTTATAACCACCCGTAGATTTAGTCAAATTAATCCCTCTTTTTCTCTTCCACAATCTCTATCTAAACCTAAAATACAAAATCCACAATCTTTATCTAAACCTGAAAACAAAAACAAAAAAACGTTAGTGAACAATACGTTGATTAAGGGAAGAAGTTGGCGACCAATTATAACAGTAATTAGAAGCACAAATCAGGAAAAGACGACCAAGATATCAAGAGTGAACAACACAATGGTACAAGCATTGGTAGATCGCATGACAAGTTTTATGCTCAACCATCCTGTTATTTAAGGAGATCGATGCGATGAAGCACAAACCCTTTGTGTTGTAAATTTAAATGGCGAGATGGAGAATAAATGCAGGAAGACTTGTGGGAGAAAAGGTTTGAGTGGTGGTTGATTATTTAAATCAATTTCAAATCTTGTTTCAGTTTAGTGTTAAAATTACACCATATTTATTAATCTAATTTGTTTTATTTTTGAATTCACGTAGAGGATGGCAATAGTGAAATTGAAGGTTTTATGTTTGGTTGCATTCTTGATTCTTCTCAACTATTTACATGTTGTTATATCTTCTTTTTGATTATGAACTTTTTTCATATTCAATTACAAATATGAACTGGTTTACTTCTATATATCTAAACAACATTACACATATGTAAAGATTTTAATATACATATATGTAAAATAGAGTTGCATATATGTAAATTGCCAACCATTTTGGGAAAGGAATTATCTGTGCGAAGATCTAAATTATAGAAACCAGTTTTGAAAAAAAAAAGAACATGATGACCATTTTCAATATTTTATGTACGTGAATAAACAGATGTTGAGATTGAAAAATAGATGATAAGTACGAAAATTACATATGTGTACACAAACGTTCATATATAAAAAATTATTATAAGTTGAAAGAGCTACATATATGTAAATTTGTACACTTACACATATGTAGAATGTTTACATATGTGTAAATAGACCACAGATAATCAGTTTGATAAAATTAATAACCATAATTAAGATTGGTTAAATCCTTAGCATACAGAGAGTTAGAGAAAATAGGATAGATAGATATTTAATTTAATTTCTTTTTAGTATATTTAATAATATATTTATTGTGTAAAAAATAAGAGAGTTAGAGATGATAGGATAGATATATATTTAACTAATTAATTGGACAAAAATCATCTTTTTCAAATTATCATTATACCCTTTTTTTATTTACTTATAAACAGATTAAGTTTAAAATAAACGAGTGGCTCACATTGGTTCTGTAAGTTCTTACAAAAAATGGGTTCTGAAAAGAACTCAACCATATATATATATATATATATATATATATAGGGTTAGGTTCATTTGTGAACCTTACCTTAATTGTGAACAAAACGAACTCATCTTAGCCATTGATCAAGTTTAAAAAATATAAGGGTATGATTGTCATTATACATTTAAACATAATTTTTTAATTAAATTTAAAACATATTTCGTTTTCTTTATCATGATCAATTATAAAATACATGTAACTACCCCTATAATCTTGCGATCCAAACATCTGTGGGTAAGTTTGAATTCATATTTCACCAAAAAAAACCACATCGACCTGTATTGCATTCGTTGTTCATCATCTTCAATCAATTCGAACATCTTACTGTTTTCATTCGGTCCACTTTTTCCATCATCCTTGGAGTCACTTCGATAAAAAGTATTATTATGTCTGACACACGTGATCAGCCTATTGTTTCATAAACTTCAGTGATTCCTCCGGTAAATAACGGCCAGAAGAAGATCATGTGTATATATAATCACTATATTTCACAATTCAAGATTACACATGTGTATTCTTATATCAAAGAAGTGAAATGGGAGACAATACACATGTGTATACTACGATCAACACTGAACCATAAAAACATGAACATTGTTAGTTACATGACATAGCACTCCAGCTTCAATGAATGTACACATATGTACAGTTTGTATATTTCACAATTCACGATTACACATATGTCTTCTTATATCAACAACTGAAATGGGAGAAAATACACATGTGTATACTACCATTAGTATTGGGTGAAAAGAAGATACGAGAGAGAGGATCGTTGAAGATATGCACTGGAAATTTGTTATTGAAGTATAAAGGATTTCTTGATTATGGTGTGTATCTTGGAAACTAATAGAGAGATTTTTGGGATTACAGTTTTCAAACAGAATATATTTAATACGAAATTTCCATTTCTACCCTTTACATTAATATTAAACTTATTATATCCTTAATTACAATTGTGCCATTGATCTAAATATCTCATCTACAAAATCAAGGGTCCATAATGGTTCATTTTGTTCTCATATAGGTACGGGATCATGAGAGAACGGTGAAAAGTGTGAGAACGGTGAGAACGGATCCTGGCCCAACACGTGGCAGGGGGCGCTAATTGACATGCAGGGGTACGATTGTCCTTTTATACGTTCCTTCCTTATTCGCGTTATAAATCTGTTTCAAATTAAAACTCCAAAGATTTCGTGTTAGCTATTACCTCCTTTGCAAGCGTTCTCAGATCTATGGCGTCTAACGTGGATTCTGTTCGACAAAGTAAAATTCGATGACGTTTCCTATTTTTGTTCCAGCAAATCATGCAACAGATATGGCGTTTTGTTCTTTTATGCTTGTTTCATTGTTTCTTTTTTTCAAAATAATATTTTCATAATGTGTTGTATGATTTCAATGGCATTGTTCATGTATTCAATTTTAATCGCGTTTTAATTGGTAGTTAAACAATTAGTAAGAACTGATAATTGTAGTTTTCATTATAAATTTTAATTGTCGTTTGCGATCTAGTATATTTCTTATGTTTTTACGATCATTGGTGTTTTACACCTGATTAGTTTTGAATATTATTTAGTAGTATTTGTAAACATCAGTTATTACTATTTGTTCATTTGTGTAAACTCGGATCAATTTCTTGTTACGAGGGACTTCTTATTTCTATATTCTTTGACATGGTGTGTTGGTTTGTTGTTCGTTTTCGAGCCGAGGGTCTCTCTGGAAGCAGCCTCTCTATCCCTATGGATAGAGGCAAGGTCTGCCTACATCCCACCCTCCCCAGACCCTATAAGTAGCTTTGCTATTTGTGGGATTTACTGGGTATGGTTGTTGTTGTTGTTGTTCATTTGTGTAAACATCGGTTTTGTTAACTATGGCGTTTTCATTATGATGTTATGTTTTTGTTAATTATTTATGTTGTTAACTGTTTTTAATTATTCATCTCATGGCGTTTTCATTATCACGTCGCATTAGTATTGTTGGTTCATTATTTTTGTTAATCAATAAAGTTATGGTGTGCGTATTTTGGCGTTTTCAAATTATGTGTTTATTATGTCTTGTTTATTATTCAATTAATGGCCTTTTAAACTATAATGTTATTACGAGACATTTTCTATTTTTAATGGCGTTTTTCTGATTTTTATGTTCCTCACTGTGCTTTCTCAGACAAAGTTGCTTCCTCGAGTCAAAGGCTTTGCCCCAAAACTAGGTTACCATTTATCATTCTTGACGTTAGTGAAGAAATAAAGCCCACAATGGACATGGTATTCACAAGCCTCGATGATTGTTATTCAATGTATGTTAAGTATGCCAGGGCTTGTGAGTTTTCAGTCAGGAAAGGGACTAAAAGACAAACTCCAAAGGTGTATTACATATTAAGTATTACTTGTGTACGAGAGCTGGGGTATATAAGGACAAGAAGGTTGATACGTTGGACCCCAATCAAAAGGAGCGTTTAGTGTGATCCAACTTTTCAAAGAGTACTGATTGTGGTGCACTGTTAGGTGTAATTTTTGAGGCCGGATCATGGAAGGTCTATAAGTTTGTCGAGTAGCACAACCATGATATTGTTGAACGTCCTGATAAGCATTTTCTTTCAACTGAACGACACCTCTCACAGCTCCAGAAGCATGTTATACACAGCATGTCTAAGTTGAATTTGGGTCCAGTCAAGGCGTTTAATGTTATGAAGACGTGGGTGCAAGTAAAGTTGAACTTAAGAACTACAAGAGGCAAATTAACTTGTTTATAGGGGAATACGACGCCATATGGTTGTGAGACATTTGAATGAAAAAAAAAAACATTCCTAGCCTAATTTCTCGCACGATTACTTCATAGACGAAGACAATCGTTTGAATGGACTTTTTTGGTGTGACGATCAAGCCAAACCTAATTACCACGTGTTTGGTGATGTGATTTCGTTTGATGTCACGTATCGTTCCAACAAGTAATATTTTATAATTCAACTTCTTCTGTTCTTTTTTGGCATTTTATGAGTTTACATGCAATGGCGTTTTTATGAGTTTACATGCAATGGCGTTTTATGAGTTTACATGCAATGGCGTTTTATTATTGTTTTAGTTCTCATGGCGTTTCATATGCAGATATGCTATGGTGTTTGTATCATTCACTGGTATAGACAATCATCACTGCAATGTTACATTTGGTGCTGCATTATTGGCGTCGAAAACTGCTGATACGTATATTTGGTTGTTGAGAGTTTTTCTAAAAGCTGTTGGTTCTCAACCAAAAGTTGTTGTCACTAACCAAGATCCAGCAATGAAGAAGGTTATTTCTGTTGTATTTGTTGACACGAGGCATCAGTTATGCATGTGGCATGTGATGCATAAACTTTCAAAAAAGGTTGATATGCTTATTTTTACCTTTGGCGTTTTAGGATACACTGTGTTTTAAAATACATGGCGTTCTGTACCTTGTTACTTTTTTTTAATTAAGTTTTTTCTTTGTGTAATATATATGTTTTTTTATGCATGGCGTTTTCGTGTTATACATAGGTTGGTGTTAGGCTATGCAATTCCACCAATTTCAAAGAACGTATTTGTGGTGTTGTGTGGACGGATATTCTCACACCTGAAGAGTTTGAATCAGAATGGGAAGTGGTCATCAGGGAGTTCAATTTAGCAGATAATGACTGGCTATCTAATATTTTTGCACTCAGGGAATCTTGGATCCCTGCACACTATAGAATGGAAGAGCTGTCGGGCCTTATGCGAACGACATCGAGGTCGGAGAGTGAGAATCATTTTTTTGGTCAAGTGTGCAATTCAAAAGCTACTTTTGTTGAGTTCATGACTCATTATGAAACTACAATAGAAGCACAGCGTCACACGCACCGGAAAAATGATCATGAATCTCGATACAAACGACCCCAGTTGAAGAGTAATTACCAAGTGTTGGAAGGCCAAGCTGCTGATATATACACACAAAAAAATTTGTGACCTTCAAGCTGAGCTAATTGGAATTGCGCATTGCATAAATCAACGTTATGAAGATCAGGCTGATGGGTTTGTTAAGTTTTACATAAATGACTTCCAGCAGCCGTGTACATCCTTATTTGAGGTAAACAATGGCGTTTTGTTTTTTATATGGTGTTTTTTGTGCATGAAGTTTTATCATATCCAGTTGTGTTTTTTTTTTAATTTAGACAAACATTCTATGTATGGCGTTATAGAGATTTTGTTTCTGGCGTTTTTCAGGTAATGTATCGTAAGTCTGATTGCACATGCAGTTGCTCATGCAGGCGTTTTAAGTAGTTTGGTTTGCTATGTAGACATATATTCAATGTTTTGAGAAGTATGGACATTAGGGAATTTCCAAAACAATACATTTTGAATAGATGGCGCAAAGAGTCTTCCTCAAACTGCTCTCCTGAATACTCAATTAGCCGTGAATATATGACCGAGTTTGATCCTGATGTGCAAAGTATGATGCGAGATATTATTTTTTCAAGAATATACTTTGAACCGTTTATCTGGTAATAAAGATGAGCTATCGTTATACAAGGATCATGTTCAATCTTATATGAAGAAGGTTCAAGATATGCAGATTGTTGCTCCTCCCACTAGTACTAGGGATAGATTTTCCAAAATAACCGGTCAATATGAAAACAACAAGAATCCGATAAGAGTCCCTGTTGGGTATAAATCCAAAGGTTATGGTTCTCGGAAGCGCCTGAAATCTAAACAGGAGATAGCAATCTAGAAAAAGAAATCAAAGTCGAACCCCGGGGCCAAAGAAGGATAGTATCAGAACTGCAAAGGCTATGGACATTACGCATCGACATGCAAACAGGCCGTAATTAAAAGAAGATCGACAAGGTCTTCGAGAGCCAGTGAAGAGTAGTTTGGCATTTTGTATTTTTCATTCTTATAGAACACACACAGATCTCAGTTTGGCGTTTTACATCATTCTTTATACATCATTTTTTCCATCTTTTTTTTCCTACCTATTTGTTCATAACATGTTACTTCGAAGATATATAACAAACAATATAAGATCGGACAAGCAAATTAAGCGCCAAAAAAAAGAAAAAAAAACAACGCACCTTAATAAAACTACCATAAACCTCTAATTTTGGTCATGCTAAACTCAATAATATTTTGCTAAACGAGATGGATAACATTGTTAATCCTCAGTCAAGAAAGATGTCTAACAATGTTGTCCACCCCGTTCAGCTAAACTTTATTGAGAACAAAACTGAATCTCCATGAAATGACCTTTTTGAAATTTTGTGGTTTTTGAATGTTTTGGCGTTTATATTGAGTATTTTGCCCATCACATCGAGCGAAAGTTTACTGAGAAAATAGTGTATCTCAAAGAAAGGTGGATTGGAATCTTTGATATTTGGGTTTTTTGGCGTTTCTAAGATGAATGGTATATAGGAAAATATGGCGTTTGGGGTTTGGTGTGGTTATTAGTAGGTCTGAGAGATTGTTTATATAGGAAGTTTTTGGCACGTATTTTAGGCGTGATTTTTATTATAATAAATATTAGTAATTAAGTTTCGTCGTTTCAGTTACTGTTTGTTCAACTTTATCAGTTAAAAACAAAGTTTGGCATTTTATATCTAATGGCGTTTAGATTAGGATGATGTGTGCTACGTAGGTTAAGGCGGGATTTTTAGTGGCGTTTTATTCATGAGTTTGACGTTTTGTGTAGAGAAGTCAAAAGACTTTTTACCCATAATGAAGCGCACCACACTGTCACGGCCCACGACCCGGTTTGACCCGTTTCAGGAGCCGCAGCAGAAAATACTGCGGTATTTATTTAATTGAGTTTTACAGCGGAAACAGGATCGCTTAAAGCTAAAATTTTTCCCCGATTATTTTATTTCACAATTCGGGATAAAATCCCGATAATTTACAATAGTAGGTTTTTACTATAAAAGCGTGATATTACAAAATCATTTCTTTATTTTATATTGAGCCACTATCTTAAGCTTGAAATGCTCCCCAGCACTTTTCCTGAATTACAACAGATCACCTGAAACATGTTTGAAAAAGGTTTTGTCAGCGGGAAATACTGAGTGAATCATTCTATTTTGCATAATGATGCATAGTTATCAATTACAGCATAAGAGCGATTACAATGGCTTCTATCTTATTTTTATCTGGCATTCTGTCACAATGGTGACAAGTCACAATGGTGACGATGGTCATACCACTATTTAGATCAATGAACCTAAATAGTGACGATTATCGCTGTAGGTCAATGAACCCAACAGTGATTATCCCGAGTAGATCAATGAACCTAACTGGGTGAGAATTAGTAATGTGCACAATACCCCACTAACCAATAATTCAAGATATCCACGACTTAGTCCCTGTAATTATAACCTTGAAAATAATTTGAGGTATTGTAAAATATTTGATAAAATAACTCACAAACTGTGAGAAAAAGAAGAATGACTCACATTGCAGATTTATATGGGCAGAGCCTGGCTTACTGATTAGCCTTTTATCCTAATTTCAATAACAAGCACACAATTTTGGAATTAGTAATCAATCCAGCATTTACGATAACTCACGAGATCAAATTCTCACAATGAATGTCAAAATGAAATACTTTGTCCATCGAATTAACGATGATTCATTGAATTAACAATGAACGACAAGGTATAATACTTTACCCATCGAATTAACGATGATCCGTTGAATTAACAACGAACGATAAAGTATAATACTTTACCTATCGAATTAACGACAATCCGTCAAATTAATGACGAACGATAAAGTATAACCCTAATGTGGGCGGCACTTAAACATTCATTGGATATTTAGATCAATCCGACAGTGAATCGTAGCAGCGATTGTGCTAATACCCTGATTGCAGCTTCAATTAGAGACCTGTGTGTGTTAATTGAAGTATACAGCAGAAAACTCGGTGTATAATTGAGAATTCTTTCGTCGTAAAAGTGTCCAGAAAGCAAATGCCAATGTCTGCTATTTATAGTTGTAATTTGGACATGCTAGCCTACCTGCTTGACATGCTAGCCTACCTGCTTGACATGCTAGCCTACCTGCTTGACATGCTAGCCTACCTGCTTGACATGCTATGGACCGTAAGCAGTATCCCTTATGGTCCGTAAGGGACACCTAATCACTATAGACTTGCCACGTGTGGGACTAGCTCTGATAACTTGACACCTTCTGAAAATTCGAAGTGGCCAGCACGTAATTGTAGATAATTATCAATTAGGGTTTACCCCCTCCTGAGTTTTAGGGGCCCTGATCCTGATTCTGAAAATTATGAAAATCTTAGGGTTTGCACAGAATCACTTGGGTGTCTTAATTAAGGTTTTCTATTGGTCAAATTACTTTAGTAATTATGACTTTTGATGAGAGTCGTTACATTCTCCCCAACTTAATAAAAATCTCGTCCTCGAGATTTACTGGAATAATTGAGAATACTTTCTCTTTCTTTTTGTTTCCAGTACCCAAGTATATTAGGATCCTGTCTTTGAATCCTACTTTACTTAAACTAATACTATTTGTTTACCTTTACATCTTAGAAAGGTACTACCAAAAATTCATCTAATAGACATTTCTTGAATTCATGAAATATATCATGTATTCCAACTAACCTTCCTGGTAGTTGTAAACTATAAACAACTAATCCAATATGTTGAATTACTGGAAATGATCCTACATGTCTTCGGACTTAGTTTTCCTTTCTTACTCCTTTCCAAGGAGATACTTCCAATTATATTTTGTCTCCAACTTGAACTCCAACGGCTTTTATCTATTATCTGCATAATTCTTATGACTATCTCTTGCCGTTTTCAGCTTTTCCTTTGTGATACTAAATATCATAGTTGTAGTCACTTAGGATTTTCATTCATTTCCTTCGCCTCAAATTCTTTTTGCCCAAAAATATATATCTTAATTTTTTATAATCCATATAGATAGTACCCTTACTTCCATACGGATAATGTTTCCAAATCTTAAGGCAAAAATTATGGTTCCTAATTATAACTCATGAGTGGTATAGTTTTCTTCGGACTTTTTCAATTGGCTTGAGGCATACGCAATTACCTTTTTGCGTTGTATTAACATATATCCAAATCATAGCTTTGAAGTATTACCTTATACTTCAAAATCTTCAATTCCTTCTGGTAAGGCTAGAATTTATAGTATTGGTTATCTTAGTTAATGGTATAGCTATTTTGAAAATTCCTTAATGTCTATAATACTAAACTTACAAAATTTCTAATTTCCATTGCTGATATGAACTTCATAGACTTACATGGTTTATCTCCTGTAATCATAATTACTTCTCCGATAGTTGATTGAATTTCTAAGAAATTCTGATCACAGATAATGATCACAACATTGAATTCAACTAATTTCATAGATAATAGGGTTGCAGAAAACTTATAACTTATTTCTATGTTCTGCATAACCTTATTTATTTTAACTGAATTTCCATCTGCCGTTTCTAAATATAGAAATTTATCTAATGCTGGTTAACGGTAAGTTAAGAGTTTGGCAGAGTAAAGTATTTATAAAACTTTGGTTTGCACCAGAGTCAAATAATACTTTTATGTAAACGTTGTAAGCTAAGAACATACCAGCTATCACATCTGGAATCATCTCGACTTCATGAGTAGTCAGCTGAAAGGCTCTCGCATTCCTTTTTGCTCCTTCTGCTGGTTGGTCTTTATTATCAAATGGTTTATTCAGTTTTGGACAATCTGGCCTAAGATGTCCAGTTTCCCTACAGTTGTAGCAAACTGAAAATTTCTTCCTCCTACAATCTTCTTCTTGATGCCCTGGAATCTTGCAAAAATTGCAATATCCTTTGCATCTTCCAAAATGCTTCCTTTTGCAAAAATTGCAAAATGGACTAGTAGAAGATTGCCCATTCCCTCCTTTCTTGAAATGGTTATGGTTACCCGAACTGAATTCTTGGGTAATCTTTTGAGCTACTTCCTTCCTTCTATTTTCTTCTCTTGTCCGTACTAGCTCATCAGTCATAGTATTGGCTAATTCTACTGCATCATCAATTGTGCGAGGTTTCGCAGCTTTGACGATATTACGGATCTCGGAAATTAATCCCCAAATATAACGAGAAATAAGTACCGGTTCTGGCGAAGCCAGGGTTGGTACTACTCTAGCATATTCGAAGAATGTCGTAGTATACCCTCGACAATCTACATCTACCATCCGGTGGGTTAGAAACTTATTTGTCATTTGTTCCTTTTCGTACTCAGGACAGAATTTTCTTTCTACAAAGCTCTTAAATTCTTCCCAGTTCATAGCATACGCCATCCTTCTTCCTTTTGCTTGTAACACCGTATTCCACCATTCTAGCGCCACTTCTTTGAAAAGGTTTGATGTGTACATGACCTGATCATCCTGAGCACATTTACTTATGGCAATTACTGCCTCGGTTTTCTCTAACCAACGCAGTGCCGCAGTCGCTCCTTCATTGCCTGCAAACTCAGTGGGTTTACAAGCAAGAAATTCCTTATAAGTGCAACCAGGCGTTGCAACTTTCCTTTTCTTAGGGAGCGGAGCTTGCCGTGGTTCATTATCATGATTAACATGATTACTACCTCCATTTATGCTATTACTGAAATTAT
>JARYGA010011775.1:0-23391 GCA_030545235.1 Helianthus tuberosus | reverse complement strand
GACCAACATAATAGTTTTAACAAATTACATAAAAGACCCTTGAGTTTAAGAGCCTACACTTATTTGTTCAGCAGCGGGCTTTTGATGAGGAAAAGGAAGGGTTGAAAGCTTTGGTAGCTCGATCCACCATTGAGAATCAGTGGTTAATTGAGCAGGGTTTTCACCAGATTGTTACTTACCTTCTTCACTTCAAGGAGTTTAACTCTGCCCTTGGTGAAGTTTATACTAAGTTTCTCAACCTGGGGAAACACCAAGGCCTCATCGCTGGTTATAAGCTTCATGAATCCAGCCATCCTTTGGAGAAGTCTCCCCTGTTTCGTCCCGAGGCTTCCGATATTTTCAAAGGCTCCGTTGAACAAATGGAGAAGCTGACCTACCCTTATATCCATCAAGTTTCTGCTTGTTTTGGTAAGCCTCTTGCTGTGTTGCAGGACTTAAAGCCGGAGGGCCTTAATGAAAAAGTCTTTGCTGAAATCTTGGGTTCTCTTTCAAGGAAGAGGTCCTACTCGGGAGATAGTGATGACACCTTTTCAGGTGAACAGGGTGCTCCGAAGGATACAAGCTTGGAGGCTTCAGCGGTAGGTGATGATGAAGGTGCAAGAGCTAAGAAGTCCAAGAAAGCAAAGAAGGTCAAGGGTGAAGGTTCTGGGGTTTCCAAGTCCTCTGCTGATGCTTAATTCGTAGCTTTCTTAGCACTCAAAAGCAATTTATGGTTTGTAATGTTAACTTCGAACAATGTTAGGTTTCCAGGGACCCTTAAGGTTCCTGTTGGTTGTGTTTTAGGCCTGTATGGCCGTTTGAACAATATCTAAACTTGCAAGTTACTAGGACTTGTTTTGACTTGTGATTGAAAGTCTTTCAGGGCTTTCTTTGGTATGATATTATGTTTATCCATTTTCTTTGTGTTGTGTTTTTATACTTGTGCCTATTTCGTTGAGGCAGCCTGGTTGGCTTCAACCCTTTAAGCCTTTTGGCTATCCGCAGGTAAGTTGAAGCCTTTGAGGTTTCGAGTTTTCAACTAGGTGGCTTGAAGCCTTGAAGGCTTCTTAGTTTTGTGACTTGACTTGCTTTGTATCTTTAATTTTTCGTTTAAGTTGTATCATCCTTTAGATTATTTTTGTCTTCTTGTAACTTTGTCTTTGTCGAGTTTGCGTTGTCTTTATGTGTTTTATACCTTAAAGGGTTCAGTGCTGCAGTCACTTAGCCTTGGTATTTTTAACAAGAAGACATAGCACCTATCCTTTTTATTTTCTTATTTTGTTTGATTTCGTAAGCCTGTTTGTTGGTTATTTTTCTAAGGCTTAAGGAACATTTGGTGTAGGCTGTTCAAACCCGTCTATGAAGACAATTTTGCTTTTACTTAACAAGTCTCATGGAGTTGTATTGATTTAGGAACTCACCCCTTATATTGGTTCATTCAACCCTTGAACCTATTGAGCGATGTGGCCTGGGAGCTCATCCCCTTACATGGCCCTTGCCATGGAGTTTTTTGCTAGGTTCTCAACCTGATCTTAGGATAGAAAGACAAGTTTGATAAAACAACTTCATTCATTCAATAGATACTTGTTCTTACAAAAGGTTTTCGTAGTGTCATTTTTGAAATATAGCTCGTGAAATACAAACCAATCTTTCTTGTTTAAACATGGAACCTTTTCAAGGTTTTTCCGTTCCAATGTCTTGGAAGCCTTTTACCCTCTGAGTCTGCTAGCTTGTAAGATCCACCCTTATGTGCTTCAAGGATGGTATACGGGCCTTCCTATTTTGGGCTAAGCTTTCCTTGATTCTCTTTTTTGCTAGCTTCATTGTTTCTAAGGACCAAATCCCCTGGCTTGAAGCGTTTGTTCTTAACTCTCTTGTTGTAGTAGGCTTCCATGTGTTGCTTGTATTTGGCTTCTTGAATTGCAGCTTGGTCTCGTGCTTCCTCTAGGAGTTGTAAGTTCAACATGGTCTCTTTTTGGTTTGTTTCGGGATCCATGTTGACAATTCGTTGTGTTACAACTCCTATCTCAGCGGGGATCACAGCCTTGGATCCAAATACCAAGCTATAGGGTGTTTTCTTATGGCTTGTTTTTTCGGTCGTTCTTATGGCCCATAGAACATTAGGCAGTTCTTCAAGCCAGTTGCTTTCGTACCTTCCCAGTCTTGTTTTGATACCTTCCACTATGCTTTTATTCGTCCTTTCAACCTGATCGTTCGATTGCGGGTAAGCCACTGAGCTAAAAACCTGGTTGATTCTGTATTCTTTGCACCAAACGCTGAAAGGCTTCTCAGCAAATTGCTTTCCATTGTCAGTGATAAGTACCCCCGGCAATCCATAGCGGCAGATAATGTTCTCCGAAACAAAGTCAATGACCTGTTTGCCTGTGATCTTTGCGAGTGGTTTAACCTCTGGCCACTTGGTGAAATAATCTATTGCTACCAACAAGAACTTCACCCCACCTTTGCTTGGGGGAAACGGACCAACGATGTCCATTCCCCATTTATAGAACGGCCATGCAGAGGTTATTGGGACCAGATCATGCTTGGGACTTTTTAGGACTGGTGCATAAATTTGACAAGCATCACATTTCCTCAATTGCTCAGCGGTATCACGATGCATTGAGGGCCAGAAATACCCAAGGTTCATGAGTTTTACAACCACCGACCTAGCTCCAAAATGAGCTCCGTATATGCCTTCGTGGATCTCTTTGATCAAGTACTTACTTTGCTCAGGACCAACACATCTTATCAAGGGGGCAAGGTAACCCTTTTTGTAAAGGGTTTCTCCTTGTAGTACGTACTGCCTTCCCTTGATTTTAACCCTTTTAGCTTCTACTTGATCATTGGGTAGTTCACCATTTTTTAGGAACTTTTTGATAGGAGTCATCCAGTTTGGATCTTCCTCTGTGACTATGTCTTGAACTTCCAATTCATCGATTGATGGAGCCTTTAACACTTCCACCAACACCATCTTGGTGAGGTGGGCAAAAGTGAGAGATGCCAGCTTACTTAAGGCATCAGCCTTTTTGTTTTGAGATCTGGGAATTTGTTTGATGTTGCATGTTTGAAAGGTATTCATCAGCTCCTTGGATTTTTCTTTGTATCTTTTCATGTTGGGCTCTTTGGCAACATAGTTATCGTTTACTTTACTGGAGACTAGTAATGAATCTGTGAACATTTCAAGCTTCTGGACCTTCATCTCTTTCGCCAGCCTTAAACCGGCGATCAGTGCCTCATATTCAGCCTCGTTATTGGTGGTCTGAAAATCAAAACGGAGAGCATATGTGAATTCCAATCCTTCTGGGTTGATCAAAATTAGTCCAGCCCCTAACCCTTCAACGCTTGAAGCCCCATCGGTAAAAAGCTTCCAGGCTTCAGGGTTGGAGGGTTCAGTAGTGGCAGTGTTCACTTCAGTGATTGCTTGGTTTGGGACTTCTACAATGAAATCAGCCAAGACTTGGGCTTTGATAGCTTTTCGTGGGACGTAGGTGATGTTATGCTCACCTAGTTCCACTGCCCATTTGGCCAACCTTCCCGAGTTCTCTGGTTTTTCAAGCACACTCTTAATAGGTTGGTCGGTGACCACTTGTATAGGGTGTGCTTGAAAATTCCTTCGAAGCCTTCTAGCTGTTTGAACTAGGGCTAGGGCAAGTTTTTCAAGAGGAGGATATTTGGTTTCAGCCAATTTTAGAGTTTTGCTGAAGAAATAAACGGGTACCTGGGCCTTTTCTCGCTCGATGGTGAGGACCGCGCTTATGGCTTCCTCAGCGACTGAAAGGTACACCGAGATTAACTCCCCCGTTTCTGGAGCTACAATGTCAGGTAAGGAAGCAAGATGTTGTTTCATCTGGTTGAAGGCTTCTTCAGCCTCATCATTCCATTTGAAGTCCTTCTTATCAAAGCAATTCTTGAGCGTTTTGTAGAAGGGCAGAGATCTTTCAGCCAACTTGGAGGTAAAACGCTTCAAGGCTGCAAGCTTCCCATTTAAGCTTTCAACCTCCTTCTTGGTTTTTGGTGGTTTGGTTTCAAGAACAGCTTTCACCTTATTTGGGTTAGCCTTGATGCTTTGTTTCCCAACAATATGACCCCAGAACTTTCCTTCCTCAAACCCAAATGAACATTTTTCAGGGTTGAGCTTCATGTTAACCTTTCTGAGGTTCTTGAAAGTTTCTTGAATGTCATCGAGCATTTGATACTCCGTCTTGCTTTTGATCACCAAGTCATCGACATATGCCTCCATGTTTTTACCAATTTGGCTTGCAAAGGCTTTGTCCACTAGACGTTGGTAGGTTGCTCCAGCGTTTTTGAGGCCAAAAGGCATCTTTTGGTAACAAAATATTCCTTTATCAGTGTGGAACGCTGTCTTTTCTTCATCTTCTTCTTTCATGGGTATTTGATGATACCCTTTGTAAGCATCAAGAAAGAACTTGAAAGGGTAACCGGTGAGGGAGTCAACCTTGAGATCAATTTCCGGTAGTGGATAGCAATCCTTAGGACAAGCCTTGTTAAGATCCTTGAAATCTATGCACATCCTCCAAGAGTTGTCTGGTTTCTTGACCATAACCGGGTTTGCAACCCATGATTGGTACTTGACTTCTCGGAGAATGCCGGCCGACACAAGCTTTTCAACTTCTTGGCAAGCAGCCAGGCTTCTCTCAGGTGCTAGACTTCTTTTCTTTTGGACCACGGGCTTGACATCCGGTGGTATTCTTAACTCATGTTCAGCAATGTTTCGAGGGATCCCCGTCATATCCTCTGGACACCAACCGAAGACATCGCTGTAATGTGTTAGCAACTTTTCAAGATACGAGAGGGTTTCTTGTGAAAGGCTTGGATTGACCCTTATTCTCTGTTCGGGGTACTTAGGATTTATGATCAGCCTTTGCTTGTCTTCTTCACTTCTGGAACTTTCACCCTCAACCAGGTAGGCCTCTTGAGAGGGTTGAAGGGTTGCTATCCCCCTCTTGGTGGGAAATTTGACTGTGCCATGGCCAACAGATACGGCCATGTAGAATGCACACTGCCCTGGCCTTCCAATGATCACATCATAGTTTGAAGGTATGTTGATAACCACAAAGGTGAGTGGTTGGATTCTTTCCTTCTGACCTTCGCTGAAACGAACATTAAGTGTCAGTTGCCCTAAAGGCTTAAGGGGTATATCGGCAATACCTTTTATGGAGGTTCCAGAGGGTTGAAGCCTTGAACGTTCTTCATTGCTCAAGCGGTTGAAGAATTTCTCAAACATGATTTCAGTGGCTGCCCCAGTGTCTATGTATGCTCTATTTGTTTGCAACGTTCCCACAGTAGCTTCTACCACAAGAGGGCTTGAAAGCGGGTCTTTTTCTGTTGGGGGGAAGCAAACACACTGAAGCTCCCAAACTTCCAACCGCTGTCTTTTGTGAGGAACCCTTCCATCGAAATCCACCATATTGACTTCCTTGCCCTTACCTTCAGCCATTTTGTCTCGTACCCCTTTCACCAAATGAGCGAGTTCTCCGGACTTAAAAGCTTCTTCAATTCGTTTCTTGAGCTGGAAGCAATCATTGGTGTGGTGACCCTTTTCTTCATGAAACTCACAATACTGTGTGGAGTTCTCATTTTTTCTGCTTTTGGGGAGAGGCCTAGGAGGCCGAAAGTTTTGCTTGACTTCTTCCGTTGCGAGGATTTCTTGAGGAGTCTTTGTGAGGGGTGTGAAACTCTTGAATTTCTCCCTGCTGGAAGGGTTCCGGCCTTCAGACCTTCGATGGTCTGAACCCTTTGGTCGTCTGTCATAAGAGTTGAAGTTTCCCCTTTTTCTAGCTGGACTATTGCTTCACCAGCTGGATCCTCTTTTCCTTTGATCTTTAATGTCTACTGCCTCCTCTCCCCGGATGTGAGCTTCAGCCCTTTCGAGAGCTTCTTCCAAGGTCTTGGGCAGGGATTTGTTAAAATCTCTTGTGAGATATTTGGATGTGATAGCATTCATAAAACCAGGCACTCTCAATTTCTCGTCTGCCCCCACATAAGTTAGACCTTCCTTCTTATATCGTTCGATAAACGCTCGAAGACTTTCATCATCACGTTGTTTTATCTGAAAGATTACTGTTGCGTCTTTGACATATTGCCTTTGTTGGGAGAAATTGGCCAGAAAACCCTTGCTGAGGTCGTCGAAGCTTCGAATGCTTCGAGCAGGTAAGTCGTTGAACCAGATCCTGGCTGATCCAACAAGGGTTTGCATGAACATTAGGCAACATTCAGCGTTTGACCATTTCTCTATCCTTGCTGCACCGGTAAAGATCTGAAGATGGTCCTCAGGATCTTCAGTCCCATCATATGTTTTGATGTGAGGAGGCATCTTGATCTTTGTTTGAAAATCATAATCAGCTATTTGCTGTGAAAAGTATGAAAGGTTACTTCGCTTATATGGTTTGGCCTAATCTTCTTCAGCCCTTGCACCCATGTTATTGCCATTGTTGTTGTTTCCCTGAGTGGCCAGCACTTGATTAATAAAGTGCTACCACGGGAAGCTGGCCATCATCTGGGCCATCATCGGGGGCATGAGGTTGAAGCCTTGAAGACTTCTGGGTGCAACTGAGCAGCTCACTCCAATGGGGGTGCTCATAACAGCACTTCGTGCCAAGGGGAGCACGGACAGAGCTTGTTCCCACGAAGTTGTTGTAGAAGCTGGAAGGCTTGTTACTGGGGACTATAGGAGCTGGTCGAGGGTTAGCTCATGCCCCAAAAGAGCACCACTTGTAATTAGTTGGGAAGAGAAGATAAGATGTACTGTAGGATTCGCCATTGTGGATAGATATGGATTAGGGTTTGGAGGATTACTGGGACCAGCCTCATTCCTAGTTGTAAAAGGAGGGATATGAGGTCCGGGAGACAACGTTGGTTCCGGCTCGTCATAGTCTAGACGAATCCTCACTCCCTTGTCTCTTTCTCTACTCACATATTGGTTGAGGAGAGACCTCACCTCAAGGAAATTGTTGGCAACCCCCTCAGGGGTAAGTTCAACACGTGCTGGGGTGTCAGAGACACCAACATTGGGGGAAGGAACTCCGGATCTGGACGGAGTTGGAGTGTTGAAGGTGAGAAACTCGGGAGTGCTCCCCGGAGTTGAGAAAGAAGTTGATATAGCCACATGAGCTTGGCTACTACCCGGGGTTGAGGTGTTTGGAACCTGATTTACTTCACCCGGGGATCCACTTTCGGACATGGTGGTTTCAAGAGAAAAGAGCTACACTACTAGGTCTTTTTGAGGAGAAATAGTGGCGTAGCCCCACGGTGGGCGCCAACTTGTTGATGCAACAAATAATAGACCAAGAATGGTAGCTGGGCTGGTTAGGCAAAAGGGTTGAAGGGTTCAACTTTGCCTAACGCAGGTCGTGGGGTCCCCCCACGTTTGCAAGACGTGGAAGGAGGTTCACTAGTTTATTTTTATTGTTTGCTGAAGATCCTCTTCTGAAGTTTATTCAGATTCGGATGAAGGAGCAAACAGAATGTGTGTGTTGGATGTGAAAGGGAGTAACTCGCATGAAGCAAGTACTCAGAGTGAATGACCAGAGATTTAAGGAATCAGGGCTGGCCAGGAATGTCTCAACTCAGTAAATGAAGTGTCTAATATATAGGAGAAGACATCTCCCGAAGAGGAATGCATTTGACTAGTGACCATGCTTGCAGTGAGGGGCTTACCCTTTCGGGGGTTGAAGCCTTTTGACCCCTGGGTAATAGAGTGTGCTCTGTGGACCTGCATTGCTTTTGCGGCTGGTGGATTGGTGAAGCAATCCAGAGATGTGACTACTTACTGTTTCCGTATTGCTTTTCCCCACCTCCCAGCTTTTTAACCTTCGAACCATTTAACCTTTCAAGCATGTATGAATTTAAGTTATTTTATTTGATCTTGGGCTACCCCCGTCATCATCACCCAAAGTGCATTTACATGTATGTCTTCAGTCTTGTCATAGGCGATGCCATCAAAATTGGTACTGATTAAGGTGAGGATGCTATTAACAAATAAGAAGAACTGCACCGCTTCTAAAGAGTCAATTCATACTAGTGATAGCATCTAGAAGCTACCAGCTAGCTAACAAACAATATATACCCAACTGAGATTATTCAACCAACAACTGGAAATAATATGTCCTAATTACAAACACAACGGAAATAATGCAACCACTACTCTGTTACCCAAAAGATATATCATCATTCCACATATAGAAAAGACTGCTCTATGTATATTTATAGATTTGTTTTCAAGAACAAGAAAAGTGAACGTTTAGAGAATGGATAAAAAGATTAGCTATTAGAACATATAAGCTGCTTAAAAGGACCTCTTAAATGTAAACATAGAGCTATATTACTTGGAAAAACTACATATGCTTTGATTTTTTTATTTTTTAGGCCCTCACTATTTGCACACCTTGGCAGGCTATCTGCACACTTAGGGTTTACATACGCTGCGTATTGGTCAATACGCAGCGTATAGGGTTACCTCAATACGCTGCGTATAGAGCTATACTTAGCGTATATAAACCATGGATTTCTGAGCCTTATCAGCAATCATTGCACAGAAAACAAGGGTTATATACGCTGCGTATAGGTCTATACGCAGCGTATATAAACCATTAGATTTTTTTGAGTCATTTTGGTAGGTTTGAGGGATCATTTTTTCACAAAGTTTAAATACGCTGCGTATAGACCTCTAAGGAGCGTATATAAAGGTCTGAAAATGTCTTTTATACCCTTGTGTTGAGGCTATACGAAGCCAAATACAAGGGTAGTTGTGTCATTTTTGTCTCATACGCTGCGTAGGGACCTCTAAGGAGCGTATATAAAGCTCAATTTTTGTATTTTTTATTGTGTATTCCTTTGTTTATTTATAAAAAAAAGTAAATTAATTGTGTGTATTTTGGGGTATTTCCATGTTTATTTATAAAAAAAAAATATTATTAAAAATAATACAAATATTATGAATTATAAGAATTAAAAATAATACAAATATTAGGTCCCTTGTTTTCTGTGCAATGATTGGTTATCAGGCACTGAGATCCATGATTTATCTACCCTCTACGCTGCGTATTGACCAATACGCTGCGTAGATAAACCCTAATTTTGCTAGGGTTTGGTGTGCCAATAGGCACACCCATTTTTTATTAACTTCAACATTTTAGTAAAACGATATATATTGGAAAAGCTAGCTACAGATTACTAGACAAAGTTAAGGATGATCAATATTTGTGGTCAAACCAAAATATTTTTTAGAAGACATTATGATGATGGTAAGTAAGATAAAATAATCACAAATTAAAGTTCTTTTTCATGAGAAGGAATATACACGTAACTTTCAAGTGTAGTGAACTGTTGAAGTCTTCTTTATCGTTAGGCAAAATCAGAATCTTTATTGAAGAACATGGTGCTTTTAAGACATTTAATTCACCGTGTTCCACAATTCAAGTGCATACTAGATAAGGTCGCAACATATCATTTGGAAGGTGGAGGCCTGTGTAGGATGGCACTTGCATAAAGAAATGATGGGACGAATTTGGGGAATCTAATGCCATGTTAATTAGTTAAAAGGAGTGTGACTCCACACTAAAGTTGTAAAGTTAAACAATCAAAATATAATAGAGGATCTTTTTTTGTCGTAACTGAAAAATAAACGAAATTGGAGCATTATCTAACCGAACCTAATAACTGGATATACATTCGGTATTGTTTTTGGTTAAACCTGAATTAACCAAATTTAACCATATTAACCGAATTCAGCCAAATCAGCTTTTTTCCTTGTTTTGGAACATGTTTATGTTTATCACCCAACACAGTTGCAAACACTTCAAGAAGTACATTGTTTAACACAAAACTAAAACCAAAAGTTTTAAACCATACTAAACGTACTAAAAAAGTACAAACTTGAAACGAGTCTAAACAAAAAAGTCATAACATAATATAATTTCCAAGTTCAAACTTCAAAAGATCTTGGACATTTAGGTAGAATTGCACAATGAAACATGGATTTGGGCTCGGCCGCTCAGGTGAGCTATGAAATGGAAATTGGCTGAAAACAAAGACTAAGAGGCAATGAACATAAATACTATTATATAAAATCCAAATATTAAAATGGGTAAATCGTTAAACTGAATATACCGAATTAAATTTGTTAGAACGAACGAATAACCGAATATGAATTTGGTTATCGTTACAGATTCGGTTTTATTTTAGTTAGTTCGGTTATAAACAAATACTGAACACCTTAGAAAGGGGGACTATTCGTGATCAATTTATTAGAAAGGGGGACTATTCGTGATCAATTTATATTTTGCTATACACTAGGTAAACTTTACCAAACTGGCAGGCATATAAGTTTACCTATTTTAGAATTTATGTTCGAAATTAGAATAACTTTGTGGTAATTCTATAACAAAAAATAAAAATAAATTTATACATACAAGGTTAAAAAAACTAGCTATATGTAATTCAATGTTAAAATGTTAAAAAGGAGAAAATAAGAAAACTAGCTTGGCTTGGTTGGTTAAATAATATAAAGAAATTATACATACATAAAATAAAACATAGAACTAGCTTGATGTAATTAGAATGTTATGAAGAGAGGAGAAGAGAATTATATATATTGTTAGTCAAGATGATGAATACTAATTTTAATTTTATAATAATAAATAGCTTTTTTATTATTTTTTATTTTTAATAACATATTTTTAATTATTTTTCCTTTTTTTAAGACCATATATTTCTTATACCGTTTTTTAATAATTATCTTTTCTTTTTTAAAACATATATCATCGATTAATTTGATACTTCTTTAATATTATACATTTATAATTTTTTCTTTAAACTTAAGTACGTAGTTATAATTGATTTTTTCCCGGACATTCCATTGATGATGAATAGTAATTTTAATTTTATAATAATATATAGCTTTTTTATTATTTTTTATTTTTAATAACATATTTTTAATTATTTTTCCTTTTTTTAAGACCATATATTTCTTATACTGTTTTTTAATAATTCTCTTTTCTTTTTTAAAACATATATCATCGATTAATTTGATACTTCTTTAATATTATACGTTTATATTTTTTTCTTAAAACTTAAGTACGTAGTTATAATTGATTTTTTCCCGGACATTCCATTATAAATTTTGTTAAAAATGAAATTGTACTTATAATAAAGTATTTATTTGGTATCATAAAACAATATGATGATAAACTAAACCGTTATGGTTTAGCTTTCTAAACAACATGTTTTATTTTCAAATAATGTTTGTTTACATTATCATTTGCTCGGTTTCGCTGCAACGTGCGACGGAAAAAAAAAACTAGTTTAAATTATTAGTCAGTTTTATAAAAACATAAAATTTATAACTTTATACAAATGTTCAAAAGAGAAGGAGAAGAGATTTAAATAATTAATCAGTTTTCTAGTAAAATTACAAACTATATACAAATGAGTAAATTACAAAAATCGTCCTTTATGTTTACACAAGATTGCAAAGTCTGTCATTTATCTTTAAAAATTACAAAAAACATACTTCGATGTTTGCAAACCCTTGCATGTTATGTCCTTTACCCTAAACTTGTTTATTTTCACAGTTAAATCAGGTCATATGGCCCCCACGTGAGGGCAAAAACGTCCTTTTCCTCCTTAACCCATATTATCTAACCATACAAAAACTAACTTCGGCCACCACCGGCTTACGTACAGTCGTGTCTATACTCATCACGCCGTTCAGATATAGGCTGTTGAATTAATTTAATTAATACTATTATGTAATAAACTTAGATTGTGTTGTTTCCCAATTGCTTTTAAATTTTAAATAAAATGATAACCGTCTCAAACTCAAAACTCAATCGGTGCCCTCCAAACGTCACCGTCGTTTACCCCTTGGCTACCATTTCATACCATTTATAATCCTCAATCCACCATCACCACAATCCAAAAACTGCCTTCTTCCGTAAGTAGACTAATGTGTATCATGTTTCATCCACCCTCTCCATCCCATATATGAAATTAGGATTCCTCAAATCTTCCAAATTTCGTTCAAATTCAATGAAAAAAACAATATTGGCACCATTAGATCGTAAAACCTCCATCACCAAAGATTTGAAAATCAAAGCGGCATTTAGCGGCCAGTGAAAACAATAATTAACAGATGAGATGTGGGTTTTGTTGTGAGCCGCAACAGAAACGTAAGTGAAGACGAATTGAAAAAATGCGCCTCAAGTCGGCGACTAACAGGGACTCATCTGTTTTCGGGGACTTTATCGAATATGTTAAGGAACGGCGTCGTAGGGAAGATGTTATTGTAACTTTTACCACTATGTTCTTCCTGTGTTATCTGAAGTTTTTATTGTGATGTTTTTTGTTTAAATCGAAGATCAATGACAATACTTTGCTGTGATACTATGTTGAATTTATACACTCTGCAAATTGTCCAATTAATTTGGTTCTTTATGAAAACAAGGCATGTAAAAAGGGCACCACGTGGAAGTAATTGAAGTTCAGCAATTATGAATTGAAACCTTCTGCAACAGATAAATCAAGAAATTAAAGAATTTTGAAACTAAATTAAGAGACCAAATTTTTTTTTTTTTTTTTTTGCTTTTGGAATTTAGTTGGTATTCTTGGAGGTTTTTAAAGGATTGAATTTCACTAAAACTTGATTAAACTTTGAGGGGGAAAGTGAATGTGGGAACAACAGTTGGTGGCGCTATGTTTTGCATTGCCGCAGAAATTTTTGTTTACTGCCGCATGCAAACTTGAATCACTGGATGAAATCCGGTAATATTGTTAAGAAATTGGAAAAAAGAACTCCCCGCTTGGTTAATTTGTGTGTAGTTTTATGTTGACGTATTATTATTATTATTATTATTATTTATTTATTTATTTTTTTGAGGTTTTGTCGTCGAGGGATGTTAAAAAATTCATGATCATCATTCGAACCACCAAATACCTTTTACGGAAACATGGTGCTTTTGGTTGCTTTGCCGGCCATTTTAATGTTGATGTCTAGGCTTCATGTGTTACGGTAGAGTTCATTAATTCATCAAGTGATGTAAGATTGAACAATAATCTTACGGTTGAAGTTAAGATTTCTGTAATGTGGATGCTCAAATATTCATTTGAAAACATGATGCTTTGGGTTTGCTTTGGTAGCAACTTTAAAGTTTTCCTAGGGATTCATATCTTATTATCAATGGATGAAAATTTTGGTATTTTTAAAATTAACGATCGAAGTGTACAAACCCGGGTCGGATTATGAATCGGGATTTCATTATTTTTGTGTCATTCGGAATCCACGAATTTGGTTTTGAGGTTTCTTCTGAGGAGATAGAAAGAAAGGGTTAGGCGGTAAGCTCTGTAGAGAGAGAGGGGGGGAGGGAGAGAGAGAGACTGTGGAGTAAATATAAAACTCAATAGCCATCACCATTTTGGTGAGGTGGTAGAGGTTTTGTGTCTTTTGGAGAGAGACCAAGGTTCAATTTCTGACATACGGTAAAATTTGATGTAATTTAATAGTAGTGTTATGTAACCTTTACCATTAAAAAAATCTATTTCACTCAAAATAAATCATTTGATTTTTACCTTTTTTATTCTTCATGTATGCAAAATTTAATTGTGTATTTGAATATTTGAACATTAGAGTTATTTTGTATTTATTATTTTAGTGATATGTTAAATGTAAATCGGTGAACAAATTTAAGGGTTGAGTTATAATACAAAAGATTTAAAAATAAGAAGGGTAAGAAGGCACCAGAGAGTGACAAGTGTCATATGAGTAATTAAATGGAAAGGGTAATTTTCTCTACAAGAGGAAAGAGAATATGCACATGCAAGTCACATGCTATTTCCCCCCTAACTTTTAAACGTCCGTAACTTTTTTATACATCATTTGTTTTTAAAAAAAATTATACCATAATTACGAGCGTTTTTTTATCTTTAATATGAGTACCATATTGTTATATTTTTCAAAAAAAATTCAAAAACCCAGTTGCATATTACACAATGGACGTGATGTAAAACACAATGTAAATTAGATTAAAAGCACAATCAATGACAACAGATAAAGACACAATGGACAACATACTAAAACACAATGAACATAACGTATAACACAATGACGATAACATATAACACAATAAGAATCAGACTAAATAAAAACACAATTGATGACAACAGATAAAAGACACAATTAATGACAGCAAATAAAAGACACAATGGAGAACAGATGAAGACACAATGAAAAACAAACTAAAAACACAATACTTAACAAACTAAAACACAATGAACAAAATAATAAAAAAAATTGAACAAATTATTAAACCACAATGGACAACATATTAAAACACAATGAATAACATATTACACAACGGACATGATGTAAAACACAATGTAAATTAGATTAAAAACACAATCAATAACAACAGATAAAGACACAATGGACAACATACTAAAACAAAATGAACATAACGTATAACACAATAAGAATCAGACTAAATAAAAACACAATTGATGACAACAGATAAAAGACACAATTAATGACAGCAAATAAAAGACACAATGGAGAGCAGATGAAGACACAATGAAAAACAAACTAAAAACACAATACATAACAAACTAAAACACAATGAACAAGATAATAAAAAAATTGAACAAATTATTAAACTACAATGGACAACATATTAAAACACAATGAATAACATATTACACAATGGAGATGATGTAAAACACAATGTAAATTAGAATAAAAACACAATCAATGACAACAGATAAAGACACAATGGACAACATACTAAAACACAATGACCATAACGTATAACACAATGGCGATAACATATAACACAATAAGAATCAGACTAAATAAAAACACAATTGATGACAACAGATAAAAGACACAATTAATGACTGCAGATAAAAGACACAATGGAGAGCAGATGAAGACACAATGAAAAACAAACTAAAAACACAATACATGACAAACTAAAACACAATGAACAAGATAATAAAAAAATTGAACAAACTTTTAAAACACAATGGACAATATATTAAAACACAATGAATAACATATTAAACACAATGACCTGAACTAATAACACAATTTATAGAAAACCCAGATATAACAAAATCTTAATTGTGTCATATATTGTGTTATAGGTTTTTATAAAAACGCAATGGGTAGAACTCAAATTAACATTGTGTTATAGGTTTTGATAATTACACAATGTATAGAAACTCTACTGACCAAAACCCAGTTAAAAGACACAATGACCTGAACCTTTAACACAATGCCAAAAAAACCCAGTAAAAATGATTTTTTTTTATTTTTATATGATAATATGGTACTCGTATTAAAGATAAAAAAACGCTCGTTATTATGGTGAAATTTTTTTTGAAAAAAAATGTCGTATGAAAAAGTTATTGACGTTTTAAATCGATAGGGGAATTGGCATGTGCCTTGCATGTGGAGAGAGAAAATCCATAAATATAGGATTCCTTTTATGCCCTTCTATTATCTTATTTTCTCTACAACCAATCTCAACCCTTCAAATCTAAGATCAATGGACTAGAATCCTTCTTACACTTCTTATTTATTTTATCCTTTGTATTTGATCCTAACCCCAAATTTAAAACTACTTCTTAATTTTAACAACTAATTACTTTTTTTACTAAATTAAGTTATTCTAATTAAATAGTTTCCAAATAAGTTAACTAAACTTTGTTGTAAACGCTTTATTAGACTGATTCGTGTGAAATTTGTTGTAAACACTTTATTAAATCGATTCGTGTGGACTTGAGTGTAGGAGATGTAAGCTAGATTAGATGATGGGTCACACATGGTAGCCCGAATCTTCGTGAAGCGGGACTTAGGCTATGGGGTGTGGGGTCATGGATTGGAACATTATTTCCACATAGGATCATTAATTAAATGGTATACCATCCCCCTCCTTGATTGATGGTGGTTCCCATGGATTAAACCACGATTACCACGACCCTCTCATTTGATAATTTTAAGACAAAAACAAATTAACAAAAATAAAGGGGATAGTGGTTTGGGTCATGACCACACCCTTAGGATAGTGGTTTTGAATAATGGATTGAAGATGGATGATGTGGTGCCTATGTGGAGGGTCATGGTGGTCATGAGGCTCATGACCACACCCTATAGCCTTACTGACTGGTACGTGGGAGTCTTAATTGTTTGTTTTTAGAGATTGATGTGTGGTATTAATATTTAAAAAAATATTTATTTATTTTTATTTTATTCATGAGTAAGAACCTCTGCCACCGCTTCTACCACCGTCTTTCGAACCAAAACGCCCAGAAACGTGTAAAATACCATGAAAAGGCTTTTAATAGACACATTCATTGTGACATGACCTAAGAGAGGGGAGCCACGTCAAAACATAACACGTTAATGATTATTTAGTTAACATTATTGGTTATTTGGTTAATAGTAAGGAAACATTAATTCATGAAATACCATTTCATAAACCAAATTTAAAAGTTTATCTTAGAATAGCAAATTTTATAACAAAATAGTACACACTAGAATAACTTATTACTAAACTAACCAAGTTTTGCATCTTATATGGTGATACTAATGACTTTAATAATAAACATACCGCCGCAACGCGTGGGTAACGTTAACTCGTTTATATGATTTTTCACCTTCTCTCTTATCCTCTACCCAACACCACCAATCACCACCCTCTACCCAAAACCACCAAGATCCACCCCTACCCACCCTCATTTCTCAGGCGGTTGCTCAGATCCGCCGACCACCAATCACCACCACACCTTCAAAAGGATAGTGGAGTTCACAAGTCGCCGCCACCGCCAAACCTTATAACCCCATATCACAAGTCGTTGTCAGAGATCCTGAAGCCACCGGTGGCCACCACAAAACCCCACTGAATTCTTATCAAATCGATTTTAGTCAAGTTTATATGACGATTCCGTGTTTAAAACATCATATAATTTGCAAAATTAACCTTCACTCTAAAGAAATTAACAAATAGAAAATGGTCTCAAATTTATTCCTATTTGCAATCTCCTAAAAGATCAACAACATAGTACCGATCCTCCATAGCTCCTCTTTTGCAATACACGAAACACTCCTCAATCATCACCATCCTCATCAGTCTCCGCCACATCATCACCGTAAATCATCCATAAAACTCAACAGTGCAACTACCACGAAACCGCTGATTAGCTTCATTTTAGATCTTTTTTGCGGATCGGGTTATAGGCTTTGTGAAATAGGGTTTTGGGGTTGAATGGTGGTAAATAGGGGTTTGATTAGTTATTAACTTTACCAGACTTTAAGTTCTTTCTGGAAATATCCTGGTTCATTCCTATCTAGAAACATTCCCATTCAATCTTCCTCTGGAAAAATCCCCTTTCAATCTCTTTCAGTTCTTCCTGGATTACTTTCTGATGTGGCTTTGTGGGTTACTTTTTGATGTGGGGTGTGTAGTGGTGGAAGGTGGAAGGTGGGTGGTGGTGTTGGAAGGTGAGTGTTGTGGTGGTCAGTTGTTAGAGAGAGTGTTAAGATAGAGATAAGAGCATTCTCATCCAATCCATCAAATTATACATACATTCAACTAAAAAACAACTCCTATATCAATATATTTTCACTAAAAACAAATATTTTTTTTCTCTCCTTTTCAATTAAATAATATTATCATTACATTTTTCTCTCTCCTTCACTCACAACCACTTTCAATATATATTAAAAAAATTATACTGGGTGAACAGTGTCCCCCCAAATATACAGATGAACAGTAACATTTTCTCTCTCCTCCACTCACAACCATTTTTTATACCCTTTATAATATAAAAACTACCCCTCACATATTTTGATGGTTTGGATAAGAATGCTCTAAGAGGGTTTATTACTTATGTGTATGTATATATATTTACGTATTTAAAAAATATTGTTTTATTTATTATTTTTATAATTATTTGTTTTAGTAGTTAGGGTAAATTGACCAAAATACCCTTATATAGGGTCTACTTGGTCATATTTAACCATGAAAACTAACAGAGTTATGACCAAAGGACATAACGTGCAAGAGTTTGCAAACATCGAGTATATTTTTTTGTAATTTTTGAAGACAAAGTACACACTTTGCATTCTCGTGTAAACATAAATGACGATTTTTGTAATTTACTCTAGAATAAAAAAGAAAAGTGAAAAGAATAAGCATAAAATAATATGAAGAAAAAAAACTAGCTGGAACAGACATGATCTTGATTACAGAATTTTTGTGTGAAATGGATTCTTAATGGAGTAACAAAGTTGATTATACATCTCCATCCCCCCCACATCTCACCCTACAAAGAAAAAGACCAATGGCAGCTACTCATGTCGCCGCTACTGCCGTGCTGAAGACTTTGTCAAAGACGTATTTCCATATTTCAAACTAACAAAACATGATTATTTTGCAGAAGACTTTGTTTAAATTCGAAAATGAAACAGAAAATGAAACAAACAAGATTACTTTCTTATTAAAATCGGTATTGCATTAGATGATTTCTACAAATAAACACTACATAATTTCTACCTAAAATTACAAGATATAGAAACTAGCGAAAAGCTTGGTGATGATGAAGCTTGACGGTGGTGGCGGAGTTGACGGGTGGGATTGAGCTTGACAGTGGTGGCAGAGTTGACGGTAGTTGAGCTATCTTGACGATGGAGGCGGAGTTGACGGTGGTGCTTGAGGTTGATGGTGGTGTGTAGTTGAATTGAAGATGGGGAGAAGGAGAAGAGGTGTGTTTGTTTTAGAAGAAGGAAAAGAGGAGGAGGAGATTTACACCCTTGGATCACCTTTTAATCAACGACTAAGAGCACCTCACACGGATCGGCAACATTAGTGGCGACACGTGGTGTTGTCTCCGCTAATGCTTGTTGTCGCCAGTGGCGGATCTAGGATTCCGACCAAGCGGTAACATTTTATAAATAAGCGGTAACGAAATCGAAAAAACGTCAAATTTTTCCAAAATTTACACTAAAAACGTCAAAAATTTTCCGACCAAGCGGTAGCGGAGGCTACCCCTTGTTCCATAATACATCCGCCCCTGGTTGTCGCCGGTATTAGCGACACCATTAAGGCTGGGATTTTTTTGTAGTGTCAGACGATCCCCATTTGTGTCTAAGACCACCCGTAGTGGTTAAGAAAAATAATGCCCCCTGGGGCATTATCCGACACGTGTCATCCCAGTCAGCATGGGGCGTTATTGCAAAAATGGCGTAGTAGGAATAATGCCCAAATAATGCCCCTTCCAATCATTAAAAAGGATAAAAAAAAAACTTATTTAAAAAGTTGTCTGGTCAGTATGTGTCATCCCACTTGGACCACTAATGCCCCTTCCCATTGGTCAGTCAAACTCCTCATACTCATCCAAGTTGTTGCTTGAGCGTTTTTAATAAAACGCCGGACCACTTTTTTTTCAAAAATTTTGCAAAATAACGCCCTATGTAATGGTGGGGGAGGCATTTTTGGGCGTTTTTTTTTTTAAATTAAAAAAAAAAAAAAAAAGTCCTACTACACATGGTCTAAGAACATCCACAGGATGGGATGAAACTAGATACCCAACCCCATGCCACCCACTAACACTAGCATTGGAGATGCCCTTACTAATCTTTTTAGTGCCCTCTCGATATATCTTTAATTATCAATTTCTCCCTCTCGCGACATGCCCTAACATCGAATGAAAGCTCTCCATACTCATCTTCACCATGTAGACATATGTCGATCATCGAAGGACCACCATCTGGATGTCCCTTTCCACTGATTCATTTTTTTCTTTCAATCTATTGACTACATTTTACTGCTTAGGCATCAACGAACCTTCGAATAACTTATTTCTTTATATGCTTACCATAAGTATACGTATTCATAGCAAAAACAACTTGATCATAAAGGAACTTTCCGGCCACTAATCAAAGCTCTGTTGAAAGATGAATCACATACGATACTTCATACATTCATGATATTTGGGAATGTGTCTAAAGTGATGATCATACTTCAAAATTTATTAAAAGTCTAGTTACGTACTACTAGTGAGGCTAAGACACATGAAGATGTTGGTTTCATATTCCCAAGATGTTACATATAACAATATTGATAATGTCCAATATGATAATCAACCTACATGATATTATACCTATTATAACTTGGATGAAATAACATATAGTAGTAATAATAGCAATAGTAACAATAACAATTTTCCTTTTTACTTACATGTTTCAACAACAAGCTAGAATGTTTGTACTCAAGAATAGAGAACACATTTCATAGATGGCGACCCATCATCTTGATGTTTCATGGTTGGAAAATAGGGGGAAAAGGCTAAACCCCTCTCCATGTATCTCTTAGCTATGAAATCACATTAGGGACTAGGTCTGTAAACGAACCAAACGTTTATTAACTATTTGTGAACTTGTTGGGCGGGAAGTTTGTTTAGTTAAATGAACAAACATGAACACACGTTGTGCTTGTTCATTTATGTTAGCGAACGTTCGTTTATGTTCGTTCATTTATGTTAGTTTATTTACATTCGTTTATGTTTATTTTAGCAAATATATAAGTAGTTATTTTTATATAAATATAAATAAAAAAGGCTTCCTAACTACTAATTTTAACATATATTATTAGAAGCTGAGTTTTCTAGTAATAAAAAGGGCCAAACAATTGAATTCGTAACTGATCACTTATTTGTTAACTATATAAAAAGTATTTATTATAAGTATGTATAAACACTAATTTAGATGTGTTTACAGAGGAATTGTAATGTATTAGACTTGTTCGTTTTTGTTCATTAATGTTAAATTATGTTCGTTTTTTATTTCCTCAATGTGGTCATTTTCATTTATAATGGTTTATCTTTATTCACTTGTGTTCATTTGAGTTTCTTTGTTTATGTTTGCTTGTGTTCATTTACGTTCATGAATTGTTCATTTAGGTTTTAAACGAACGAACATGAACGAACACGATTGTTCAATTATACGTTCGTGTTTGGGTAATGTTAAATGAACAAACATGAACATGCCTATGTTCATGTTCGTTTTGGTTCGTTTACAGGCCTATTGGGACCAAGAAATCCCATCTCGTAACCATTTAAAACTATTTGTTACTAGGAAACCTATTTACGCATGTTTATCAATAATATTCACATGTTTATGTGTTCGAATACAAGCTAGTGTGTACATTAAAATGATTAGTTGTTGAAGGTATAAATCTTGATTGTGAAAGGGTAGAATGGGTGAACCAAGAAGAAGTCGAGGGTTAAAACGGTTCACATGTGAAAGTCACTATTTGAGATAAGCATAGATTAGTCTTGGATGGATAAGTCAATATTCCAGAAAGAGAGAAGATAAATGTGAAGTCTACCTAGTTGTTAAAGGGTCCTTAGTAGTAGGACTTAAGAGTTTGGTTAGAAGTCTTGGTTATCAAGTAATGTATTAGGTATCATACTTTGTGTGGTCCGAGTAATATAATACATAAGAAAGAGTAGTGTCCTAGAGGTACATTGCAATCCCGGTTGTTCGTGTGTTAGAGTGAAACAACAATGACTTTTGTGGTGTGAAGAGATCGAGGTAGAGCAGCAATGAAAAGTGATTGACAAGGAAGATAGTAGCTGAACAAATGAGCAAGAGTGGCAACGAATAAGATCGAGACCACCAAGGTAGACAGGACAGGTCACATATGTGTGTTTGTGACTGTCAAAAGAAGAGATGAGTGGATCAATGAGAAAACCGAGAAGGTTACAAAAGATCGCATTTCTAAGAGATCGATTAAGAAACAAATTACGTGAGGTGACTGGAGATAGAATGCCAATTGTGTGAAGGCAATATAACAAAAAGATCATTTAGCTTATGAGAATTAATCAAAAAGAACATGAGTGGTTCAGGTTGTGAGCTACTGTTTGCATGAAGCAAATAAGAAAAAAGGGAGAGTTGTTGTGTTAAAGACATAGCCTGTGACACCTCGGAAATTTATAACCATTAATATGGCAACACGTGTCCAATACACTCTCAAAGGGTGAATGATGTCATAGAAATTCAACTAACCCGTTTTAATCCGTTTTCCTTGATAACTTAAACATTGGGGGTTAATACAACCGTGTCCTGGATATCCCGGCCTATTTAAGTGCAAATGGTCACGAACTAAGCACGGGGTGTAGGCATACACCTGACATACGTTAATACTATATGTATATATTGACAATGTGGTGTGTCGATTAATCATGTACCATCGTTTAGTTTAGTTTAGTTTAGTTCGGGTCCTCAACTGTATTGATAAGCATTTAAAACTGGTAACAAGAGATATAGTTTGTCCCAAGTTATTTAAAATGATATACCAAATGGTATCAAATAAACTTCTGAAAAGATTTTTTAAAGAATCGGTTAATTGTATTTAACAATGAAAACTAACGTATTTTCAAAAGACTAACTGCAAGTTATATAACAAGTACGGAATAGACTGGAGCTGCTTGGTCTTTAAATATTGTAATTTGCAACTCCATGGAAAAAACCTTATTAGTCTCAAGTCTTAATTTATATCTTTCGATCCGCCTATGGATCTTTTCGTAGGAACACCTTGAATAATATTTTTGTACTTTATTTCCTGATTGTACTTTGTATAATTTAATTTTAATTCTCATCTCCTGCTGTGCATTATTATTAACTGATATCATACGCATATACTCCTTGTCTGGGCCCACTGGGAAATCAAGATGTGACATAGCCAAGGTGGGAGAGATGCAAATCATGATTGTAAATATCATTATATCCATAATGGAGTTGAAAGAGATATAAGCCTACATAGGGATGAGCTCGGTACCGTCCGGTACCGAACCGGTACCGGTACCGAAAGAACCGGAACCAAAAATCATTGAAAGTGGGTACCGGTACCGAATATACCCGGTTCGGTACGGTTCGGTACCGGTACCGGTATTTGAGGGTAAAAACCGGTAAATACCGGTACCGAAAATGTTAAAAGTCGGTACCGAATCGGTACCGAAAAAGTACCCGGTCCAGTAAATTCGGTACCGGTACCGGTACCGGGTCTGATTTGCTCATCCCTAAGCCTACACAGATCTATGATTGGGTTAGTTTAATATAATGCGGGAGTGGATCAAAAGGAAGAATGTGAGGTAAACAATCCAATGATTAAATTGGAAGAGTTACAAGTTTGTTGGGAATTCCATATCTAGGATGTGAAAATCAAATTAAGGGGGAGAATGAAAGCATCAATCTTGATTGCGAAAGGGCTAGCTAGAATGAGTGAACCAAGAAGTCGGGGGTAGAAACTGTTCACATGTGAAAGTTAGTGTTTGAGATTAGGATATATCAGTCTTGGATGGTTAAGTCGATAATCCATTAACAATGAAGATAAATGTGTG
>JARYGA010011774.1:0-27742 GCA_030545235.1 Helianthus tuberosus | reverse complement strand
GGGTTCGATACTTAACTCTGATATTTTTATATTTCCAGAAGGCTTAAAATAATTTATTTAGCATAACTAATCAGTGGCAAAAGGTTTGGGATCGTTTAGATGTGTAGAACTCATTTTATGGCCCGTAAGGGCAAAACCGACAATTACCGGATTAAGCCTACGACTACTAGTTATGCTCGACCTAAAATTAATTAAAAATCTTTAAAAATCTTAAAATAATATTTTATATCAGTGGGTAATTCGTTTGATACCAAAAAGTATGTTTAACTAGGCTATACGCTAATTACGCCATTATGTTAACATAAAGCATTAGTTTTGCGATAATGAGCATAACTCTTAATCTACAAGTCAAACTGATGTCAAATTTTTCATGCAAGTCTATATATTAGTATTTAAGGTTTCTACACTTTTACATTACTATAAATCACGTTTTAAGGTAATAAGGGCATAATGGTCAACATATGAGCGATTAACGGAAACTTGCATATTAATTGGATAATCAACGAAACAAGTACAGAGACTTATACTATCATGCAACCCTACTCTAATGAAGCACTAAGGCATTTCCGAATCAAACTAAAACGGGTCAGAAGCGAAGTCAAAGCAAAAGTCAAGGTTTTGCGCCTTTCGGTTCCGAACCGGGTTTAAACAGAAATTTGTCGAGTCGGGCAAGCATAGACGAGTTTTTATACTTATTATCATGTTATATTAAGGTTAAAACAGGTTACACACCTTTCGGATCATTAGTTGTGCATTAAATCGCATTTTGTATTTCTGTTGACTTTTTCGGTCAACGTTTGACCCGACAAACGACCTAGTTAGGTCTGGAATTGGTACTTGCCCTTATAAGGGTTTAATACCCATATAATTACCTATCTAACGGTACTTCTAATTTGACATACGACTGAGCTATCGTTACTTAATCATGAAGTCAACCGTAATTTACGATATATTGACTTTTAAGCTAATTACTAAGCTAGAATTAATTTAGAAGGGTTAAGCAACTTACTAGATGATTAATGGATGATTAGGAAGGTCTTCAATCAGATTGTAAGCTCCTCCAATGCTCAGATTGTTTGCAATTGATGTGTGGAATGGTTGTGACATGAGTGGGTCTTTATATACAAGTTTCAAACACCACAACAAAGTGACAACCAAGTCTAGGGCCATCCACAATTGATCAACACCTGGTCCTAATGTTTAGGGGTGTCTAGGGTCATGCACATGTGAGAAAAACCGGATTAGAGGGTCACAATTGCACACAACAGGCAACAGCAAGTCATCTGTCGCTGGGCACCCCTCGCGTAGCGCGAGGGGCAGTCGCGCTACGCGACGCCCTAAGCAGATCAGAATGTTGTTGTTTGTTGGTGGTTTGAAAGGGCATCAACTTGCACGACTTTGGGACTTTGTTTTGCAACTTAGGACCCTCCTAAAGTGTATCATCCTGTAGAATACCCTACCATTTGTACTTGTTTCATTTGAATGCATTTACAAGACCCGAAAACAAGGTCTATCGTTGCTTTTTCTTCGTGAGATCTTATCATGCTTTTGCAAGTCTATTATTGGCAATAATTCTCTGAAGTGAGGGTATAAAGATGTGTAGTAATATTATATCGGGTCTTGGGATTTATAATTGAGGTCGTTCAGAGGTAACAATTTAACATGACGCCACTTTAATCCTACTGAAACATCTTTATTAAATCCGGGTTTTTCAACGCGTTTTGTCTTACATGACACGTGTCATTTTTATTATTAAACCCGAAATTTTTGAGGTGTTACATCCTCACCCCCTTAAAATAAATCTCGACCCGAGATTTACTGAAACAGGTAAGGGTACTTTTCTTTCATCGTGGATTCAACCTCCCACGTGAAATCGGGACCTCTACGGGCATCCCATTTGACCTTAACAAAAGGTATATGCTTTCTCCGAAGCTTTCTTACCTGTCGATCTTCAATCGACACAGGTTTTTCCACGAATTTCAAGCTCTCGTCAATATGCACTTCTGCATGCGGCATGACATGTGATTCGTCAGCGGAACATTTCTTTAGATTGCAGATGTGGAACACGTTTTGAATTCCACTGAGCTCTTCTGGTAAGTTCAACTTATAGGCAACTGACCCGACACGTTCGATAACCTCGAAAGGTCCTATGTATCTCGGGCTTAGTTTGCCTTTCTTACCAAACCGCATCACTCCTTTCCAGGGTGACACTTTAAGTAGGACTTTTTCACCCACTTCGAAGTGAAAATCCTTACGACTTGGATCCGCGTAACTCTTCTGCCTATCCCTGGCAGCTTGGAGATTTTTACGAATCTGGACAATCTTGTCCGTCGTTTCGAATACGATCTCTGGTCCTGATAACTGGACTTCTCCAACTTCCGCCCAACAAACTGGCGATCTACACTTTCTACCGTATAATGCCTCGAAAGGCGCAGCCTTTATGCTGGTATGGTAGCTATTGTTGTAGGAGAATTCGATCAATGGTAGGTTCTTATCCCAGCTACCTTCCAATTCGATCGCACATGCACGTAGCATGTCTTCTAACGTTTGAATTGTACGCTCACTCTGACCGTCAGTCTGAGGATGGTAAGCCGTACTGAAGTTCAAACGTGTGCCCAAAGATTGTTGGAAACTCTTCCAAAAGTGTGACGTGTACCTAGTATCCCGGTCAGAGATAATAGCTACAGGTCTGCCATGTAGGGCTACAATCTTATCAACGTATAACTGAGCTAACATGTCGGAGCTATAAGTCTCCTTGATGGGTAAGAAATGAGCTGACTTAGTCAGTCTGTCAACTATAACCCATATTGTATCATTGCCTTTCCTTGTCTTGGGTAACTTGGTAATAAAGTCCATAGTTACCATTTCCCACTTCCACGTAGGAAGTTCAGGCTGTTGTAGCAAACCTGACGGTTTCTGATGCTCAGCTTTGACTTGCGCACATGTCAAGCATTTTGCTACATGGGCGGCTACAGACTTTTTCAAGCCTATCCACCAATAATTTGCCTTTAAATCCTGGTACATCTTATCAGCTCCAGGATGAACGGAGTATTTGGAACTATGGGCTTCTTGGAGGATGACATCACGAAGTCCTCTAAATATTGGAACCCATATTCGTCCGTTTAACCGTAAAATTCCGTCCTTGCTAAGAGTTAACTGCTCCTCAGTCACTCCTAACTTTTCATTAGGATAGTTAGCTTCCAACACAGCTTCCTTCTGTGCAGCTAACACCCTTTCTATCAAACTGTTCTTTATCTCCATACGCTTGGCGTTAATGCGAATGGGTTTAACCCTTTCCTTTCTGCTCAAGGCATCAGCGACTACATTCGCTTTGCCGGGATGGTATTTGATTTCAAAATCATAATCATTCAAAGTTTCCATCCAATGGCGTTGCCTCATGTTTAATTCTTTCTGGTTAAACAGATGCTGGAGGCTCTTGTGATCAGAAAAGATCACAAACTTGATTCCATAAAGATAATGCCTCCACAGTTTTAGTGCGAACACAACGACACCCAATTCCAAGTCATGGGTGGTGTAATTCTTTTCGTGTACCTTTAACTGTCGTGATGCATAGGCAATCACCTTGCCTTTCTGCATAAGCACACACCCCATGCCAGTGTGTGATGCATCACAATAAACTACAAATTCTTCCGCGCCTTCAGGTAAGGTAAGCACAGGAGCGTTGCTCAACTTTTGTCTCAAGATATCAAAGGATTCTTGCTGCTTAGGGCCCCAAACAAACTTAACCTTTTTCTTAGTTAAGGAGGTTAGGGGTGCAGCAATCCTTGAAAAATTCTCAATAAAACGCCTGTAATATCCTGCCAACCCCAGGAAGCTACGAATCTCCGTAGGCGTCTTTGGCTCCTGCCAATTCATAACAGCTTCAACTTTAGCGGGATCCACTTGGATGCCACGCTCACTGACCACGTGTCCAAGAAATTGGACTTCTCGTAGCCAAAATTCACACTTAGAGAATTTGGCATAGAGCTTTTCCTGACGTAGAAGTTTGAGAATACACCGAAGGTGTTTCTCGTGATCAGCTTGATTCTTAGAATAAATAAGGATGTCATCGATGAAGACGATAACAAATTTATCTAAGTAAGGTTTGCAGACGCGATTCATGAGATCCATGAATGCGGCTGGTGCATTAGTGAGCCCAAAAGGCATCACTAGGAACTCGTAGTGACCGTAACGAGTCCTAAATGCAGTCTTGTGAACGTCTTCATCTTTAACCTTCAACTGATGGTATCCCGACCTCAGATCAATCTTTGAGAAGTAACTTGCCCCTTGTAGCTGATCGAACAAATCGTCGATCCTGGGCAATGGATATCTGTTCTTGATCGTGACTTTATTAAGTTCGCGATAGTCGATGCACAGACGCATCGACCCATCCTTCTTCTTGACAAACAGGATTGGCGCTCCCCAAGGAGATGAACTGGGTCGAATGAAACCCTTAGCCAGCAATTCATCCAGCTGCGTCCGTAACTCCTTCATTTCGGTGGGTGCCAATCTGTATGGTGCTCTAGCAACTGGTGCAGCTCCTGGAATGATATCGATCCTGAATTCGACTTGTCTATCTGGTGGTAGGCCAGGTAGATCTTCAGGAAACACTTCTGGGTATTCTGAGATGACAGGGATGTCTTCTAACTTCGGTTTAGGCTCATCAATAATCACCTGTGCCATGTAGATGACACACCCCTTCTTCAAACACTTTGAAGCCTTGAGCATAGTCACGTGCTCAGGCAGTCCGTACTGGGTATCTCCCCGAATGGTAAGTGATTCACCAGACGGAGTCTTTATTACCACCTGTTTCTGGTTACAGACGATTTGGGCCTGGTTATGAGATAACCAGTCCATACCCAGAACTATGTCAAAACCAGCTAATTTAAACGGAAGTAGAGACAGAGGAAAAGAATGGTTCTTAATGGATATTACACATCCATCTAACACAGTAGAGACGGTTTCTATGGTACCATCTGCTAACTCTACCTCATAGTTCATTTTTAGGGTTTTGACAGGTAAATTCAACAATTTACAAAATTTATGATCTACGAAGGACTTATCTGCGCCTGAATCAAAAAGTACTCTTGCAAAAACATCGTTTACAAGGAAAGTACCTGTTATGACGTTATCATCCTGCACAGCCTCCTTCGCATCCATCCTGAAGACTCTGGCATTGGTCTTCTTAGCCTCCTCAGGCTTCTTGTTGTACTTAGGGCAGTTAGTCTTGATGTGGCCCTTCTCATTGCAACGATAGCACGTCGCATCTTTCATCTTCTTGCAATCCAAGGTTTTGTGTTCCTTGGATTTGCACAAACCACAAGCAAAAGACCTTGACTCGTTATTCGAGTTTGATTCGAATCTGCACTTTCCAAAGTGCTGTTTCTTGCAAGTTTTGCATGTGGGCTTCTCCCCAGAACGATGCCCATCTTTCTTCGAATCCGATCCCTTCTTGTGATCACCGCTCCCACGGTGCTTCTTGTTCGACCTACGCGAACCGTCATCATCATGCTTCCTCTTCTCGGCCGCCTTATTCCTCTGCGATCTCTGCCGGACCGCATCCAGTGTGAGGGGTAAGGAAAGGTCAGTTACAGACCTGAAGGTAACTGGCCGAGAAGCTTTGACACTGGCCTTGATCTCGGGCTCTAATCCACCAATAAAACGAGCGATCCTTTTAGGCTCCGGGGTTACCAGATAAGGTACCAACCGGGATAGTGTATTGAAGCTTGTCAGATAAGCTTGACAATCGAGGTTCTTCATAACCAGTGATAGGAAGTCATATTCTATCTTTTCCACCTCATGTTGAGGGCAGAAATTTTCTTTGATCAGGGCAATAAATTGATCCCACGTCATGCTATACAACGGGATCTTTCCTGAGGCCTCCATCAGAGATCTCCACCAAGCTAATGCCTCACCTTTGAAGGACTGGGAGACAAATTTAACCACATCACCCTCAGCGCATCCGCTGATGTCCACGACCGTGTCCATTTCATCCAGCCACGTCATGCAGTCTACGGCTCCTTTCTCCCCCGAAAAATCCCTGGGTTTGCAAGACACAAAGTACTTATATGTGCAACCCTTGTTACGGTGTCCCTGATGCAGTACCAACTGCTGAGATGGATTACTTTGGTGGTTGGTGGACTGGCGATCATCACCGTTTTTCTTTGGCTCATCCTTTTTGGGAGGAGGCTTGTTATGAGCCCCTGAATGTGTCCTTGGCTTTGACTGTGACACAGAGTGGGTCCTACTCCGAGTACCACTGTATTCGTCATATTGTCTATCCAAGGCTTGTGTGATAGCTCCGTCTATGATTGCTTTTAGTTCAGCGCCCGTTAATGTAATCTGGGCGTTCTCATTCGGCTCCACAGGATGGCTATTGACTTCATTAGAGTTAGCCATTTGTATTGAACTGTTGCAGAAAACAAGGGCAATAATTTATTTGGGAGTTTATTATGGAATTACCCCTTAGGGTAACTCGTTAACCATGGTAACAGAGACCATATTTGGCTAACTTATTAATCGTATAATTTTAGGATTTCAATTAAAATTTATCCTAAACATAAACAATAACAATATATATTAGCACATAAGGCTTGGTCACATGGACAATTTAAATTATAAGCTATGACTTCAGAGAATCAAGACTTTTAAGGTTTGAACCTAGTTCATTACCTTTATTAGACAGGGAGTTATAGCTACCACTGTCTTTTGGTTCATGTAGAATTGAGCAAGGCCCGTAGGCACTATATTACCACGTATGGTTAAATATGATCACCTTAATGGATGATGTAAATCCAGGATTCAGAGATCATTAAACTGGATTAGGAATCTTCTAAAGAATCCTTATTCATTTAAGAATGACATGTGATTTTTAACGAATCACTTCTGCCAGGAGTGTTAACATGTTTTAAGATGTTAACAGGGATTTGAATCTTTTAAACAGGTCTTACCATTTTGGCCCGGTCTTATATTTGACACGTGGCTAGGTTTCACACTATAAGATCCTTAACTACATAGGCAGATTTATTTTAAAAGGAATGATTTTAATTTATTTATTTCATTTATAATTTATTTATGCTCAAATGGCAACTATGAAATTCATAAAAATAACACTTCATTAATTTATCACTATATTACATATTGCCCTAAACGGGTCTTTTACACATGGAATTTGCCCACTCAGGAGCTAAAACATACTAACATGCCCACGTAGGGGTCTTACAGAAAGACACAAGTCCTTGTAGGGACTTTAAACAAACATAAGTCCACGCAGGGACTAAACATACAACATACCCTCGTAGGGGTTTATGGAAAGATAGACCCACGTAGGGGTCAATACACACAACAAACAAACATAGATACCCTCGTAGGGGCTTAACAATAAGATATGCCCACGTAGGGGCTTATACATTAGTGATGGAAGATTTCAACGATCCTTCTTTTTCTTCCCCTTGATCAAACCAATCAACCCTTGAAGGAACGTCTGTCTTTCCCTACGATCCTCGTGTGCTTCCCGTTCCACCTGTTCCAATCTCTGCAAAATTTCCTCCCTATTTGGAGAAAATCGCGGTGGCTGCGATTGCGTCCTTATGATGGGCCTAGGTGGTATCGAGTATCCCTGTGTTGGGTAACTCACCCCCCAAGGATCCCCATAAGGTCCTTGCGTGCCATAGTTCGCTGCTACCGTGTACGGATCAGCCTCTCCGTAACCATAATTATGATGCGTTGGGGGTTCAAACGGGTTGTAGCCCATACCACCCGGGTATGCTGGTATCGGGTTTTCAAAACCCATTGGAGGCGGCTGCAGTACGGCAGGGTTAGAGGGTCCACCCATTTGCGAGTCCTCATAGTGCGGTGGGTAGTGACTAGCACTAGACTGTCGTGGGGAATCGAAAGTGAAGCCCCCCGGTCGCACAGATATGCGGGCACCGGTTCTTCTACGCCTTGGCGGTTGAGGAGGTGCCGGTTGAACTGGTGGCGGTGGAGGTGGTGGCGTAACTGCCACAAATCGATGATCCTCTGAAGAATCTTGATGATGCGGCTGTGGTTGTGGCTCCTGTTGCTGATGAGAGTGCTGCTGCTGATGTTGCCCATGTGATGACGAGTGGTATGATGGTGTATAGTACCACTGGTGCTGATCGAATAGGGCTTGAAAACTATCCGGACCACCGTAGGGTGACCCGTGAAAGGATGATCCGTCTGATATTTCGATCGGATGATTCGGCGTACCGCTAGCTGGCATGATGGGGTCAGTATCCTCATCCATATCGTCAGCATTATCCCCCGAGAAGTGATCTCCAGGTCCTAGTGGGTTAAAACCCACGGGTTCTTGCAAGAAATCGGCCGGATTAAACTGGCCTCTATAGATAGGTGTGGGGTCCCCATAGGAATGATGGGACAGAGACCTTTGTAGTGGTACATATGAAGGTTGTGTGTTGTGAGGTTCATATGGGTTAAGTGCGGGCGGTGTCGAGCTATGCGAAACCGATCGTCTGGCCGGTTCAACCTGGTTTCGCCGGTTTCGGCGAGGGTCTTCGCTTTCAGTAGCTGTCGGAGCCCGTGTATTTGATGGTCCTGCCTCATGGTCGTTGGGGGCGGCTCTCGGCCCCTTTCCGCGTCCCCTCGTTCGGAAGAATCTTGGCGGCATTATCGATATTCCTGTCAATGAAGCATGAGATAACAATACAAAGATATTTGCAAATTTAAATAAAGGACAACACAATCAATAGTGGAATTTGTCCTATGTTATAAGTCTAGACTCAAAAGTTTAGATATGTGCAATTGTGTAACTGAGATTAAACACATAAGGCTAGTGTTTAATTCACTCAGTGTTGGCTCTGATACCAACCTGTCACACCCTGATTTCCACGTGTCACCGGTGGGCCCGGTGGGGGAGTATCGTGACGTGGTTGGCAACGTAATAGTCAAACAACACAATATAATAACGCACAGCGGAAGCAGATTTAAAATAAGATACAACCGAATTTATTTATTGTAAACAAGGTCACAATTATCCGGTGTTTATCCACAGTAGGATTGAATTAAAAACATTGTTTATGGTTCAACAGACTTTGGCATCTCTAAGTTTGCGAGGCTTCTAATGATGCTTAGGAGAATTCCAGCCTATTTCGCCTAGTACCTGCATTTAATCTTTTTGGGAAAATACGTCAGTTTACACTGGTAAATACATTCAACTGACTCATTTTATAAATGATTGAAAATTGGTTTGGATGCACATGGCATAAACATTTTTATTAACTTGGGAGAATTATTTAATATTATAATCTTGTGAACGATTTACATGTTACTTATGCGTTCAGTAGCCCGGAACGTATTCCGGGTTAAAGATCAATAGACACACCACTTATGTGAGTTATACACGGGAGTACGCCTACACCCCGTGCTCAGGTCGTGGCTATCTCGTAAGATAATGCCGAGGATATCCGGGACATGGTCATTAACCCCCAAAGGCTGTAAAGTAAACACATCTGTTTAAAACGAGCCGATCAAATTATTCAATTAACCACTAAGCGTGGAAGATTTGATGCTCGATCAAGCGGTACGCTATGTACCGTAACCCAAGCCCGTATAGGGAAAATAAGTTAAAAGTATTTACCTTGATGCAAAGTATAGTCACAATAATCAAATAGCAGGTAGCTTTTACTGTTTCTCCTAATCTGGAACGAAGGTTAAGTATAACCTATTAGAATCCTAGCGGGTCTTTAATTATGCTTAAGCTTAGACCGGCTAGTTTTGAAGATACGGTTCGTACGCACGATTAAGCGAAGACCGGATAGAATGTGATTCAGACCCGACAAGTTTGAAGACTTGTTTAATATGGGTTCATTATTCACATTCTGGATTTTGAGATTAAACCGATAAGGTTTGACCCGTTTCGGCTAATTTATGTAAACTTGTTACATAAATCGAGTCGAACGCGTAATATGCGTAACGGGTATCCGTAAGAGTCATATACAGGTTTCCTAAGTTAATATGCTCCAAATATGTTGTAACATCAGTAGGATGTCTTTCGTTATGCCCCGAACTAATTTAATACAAACTATGCCCCGTAGGGGTAGTTTGGTCATTTTAAAGTTTGTAAAAGCGTTTATATGTTCAACTAAGTTACAGGTCTGATGTAAACAGTAAACATACTCATTTTGATGGGTTATAACAGTAGGCTAAGGCATGTATGTGAAATTTATCATATTTAACCAAACTAGGCCCCGTAGGGGTATTTTGGTAATTTCACATAAGCCGACAAGCTCAAAACTGAAGTCTGAGTTTATCAACTTTTGCTTACTGTTAAAATATGATAATTTGCTTCTTATATCAGTAGGTATCAACCCGGGTATGTCCAATGTGATTTTAGAACATACTATGCGTTAAAAACTCTAATTTAGGCGATTAAAGGCCATTACCGGGTTCGATACTTAACTCTGATATTTTTATATTTCCAGAAGGCTTAAAATAATTTATTTATCATAACTAATCAGTGGCAAAAGGTTTGGGATCGTTTAGATGTGTAGAACTCATTTTATGGCCCGTAAGGGCAAAACCGACAATTACCGGATTAAGCCTACGACTACTAGTTATGCTCGACCTAAAATTAATTAAAAATCTTTAAAAATCTTAAAATAATATTTTATATCAGTGGGTAATTCGTTTGATACCAAAAAGTATGTTTAACTAGGCTATACGCTAATTACGCCATTATGTTAACATAAAGCATTAGTTTTGCGATAATGAGCATAACTCTTAATCTACAAGTCAAACTGATGTCAAATTTTGCATGCAAGTCTATATATTAGTATTTAAGGTTTCTACACTTTTACATTACTATAAATCATGTTTTAAGGTAATAAGGGCATAATGGTCAACATATGAGCGATTAACGGAAACTTGCATATTAATTGGATAATCAACGAAACAAGTACAGAGACTTATACTATCATGCAACCCTACTCTAATGAAGCACTAAGGCATTTCCGAATCAAACTAAAACGGGTCAGAAGCGAAGTCAAAGCAAAAGTCAAGGTTTTGCGCCTTTCGGTTCCGAACCGGGTTTAAACAGAAATTTGTCGAGTCGGGCAAGCGTAGACGAGTTTTTATACTTATTATCATGTTATATTAAGGTTAAAAGAGGTTACACACCTTTCGGATCATTAGTTGTGCATTAAATCGCATTTTGTATTTCTGTTGACTTTTTCGGTCAACGTTTGACCCGACAAACGACCTAGTTAGGTCTGGAATTGGTACTTGCCCTTATAAGGGTTTAATACCCATATAATTACCTATCTAACGGTACTTCTAATTTGACATACGACTGAGCTATCGTTACTTAATCATGAAGTCAACCGTAATTTACGATATATTGACTTTTAAGCTAATTACTAAGCTAGAATTAATTTAGAAGGGTTAAGCAACTTACTAGATGATTAATGGATGATTAGGAAGGTCTTCAATCAGATTGTAAGCTCCTCCAATGCTCAGATTGTTTGCAATTGATGTGTGGAATGGTTGTGACATGAGTGGGTCTTTATATACAAGTTTCAAACACCACAACAAAGTGACAACCAAGTCTAGGGCCATCCACAATTGATCAACACCTGGTCCTAATGTTTAGGGGTGTCTAGGGTCATGCACATGTGAGAAAAACCGGATTAGAGGGTCACAATTGCACACAACAGGCAACAGCAAGTCATCTGTCGCTGGGCACCCCTCGCGTAGCGCGAGGGGCAGTCGCGCTACGCGACGCCCTAAGCAGATCAGAATGTTGTTGTTTGTTGGTGGTTTGAAAGGGCATCAACTTGCACGACTTTGGGACTTTGTTTTGCAACTTAGGACCCTCCTAAAGTGTATCATCCTGTAGAATACCCTACCATTTGTACTTGTTTCATTTGAATGCATTTACAAGACCCGAAAACAAGGTCTATCGTTGCTTTTTCTTCGTGAGATCTTATCATGCTTTTGCAAGTCTATTATTGGCAATAATTCTCTGAAGTGAGGGTATAAAGATGTGTAGTAATATTATATCGGGTCTTGGGATTTATAATTGAGGTCGTTCAGAGGTAACAATTTAACATGACGCCACTTTAATCCTACTGAAACATCTTTATTAAATCCGGGTTTTTCAACGCGTTTTGTCTTACATGACACGTGTCATTTTTATTATTAAACCCGAAATTTTCGAGGTGTTACACTTACCGACATGCCAACTGATTTTTTCCAAAATTCGATAAATCATTTCTGATTCAAAATTAATTTTGGTAAACGGCATTGAGTTAAAACATGAGTTAACCAACATCGGAAAATCGTTTTTGTAAATACCTTTGTGTTTTTAAATTTTATCTTAGTTTATTGTTTTTAGGGGGAGTAAATCCAAATCCAAATTTGAAAATCCAAAAACATCGAAAAATTTTAAAACACACAAAAACAGTAGAAAAACAAAAATGAGTTTCCTGGCGAGCAAAAGAGAAAATGATAGTACATCAGTGGTCTGTCTAAACCTCTTTAAACCTTAAATGAAAAACGATAAGCAGCTCTATATAAGATGTATCGGTAGGCTCACAATCATTTTAAAGTGTGCAGGGTGATATAAACTTAAATCGACTGAAGACCAGGCGGGAACCATTCATTGGCATATGGTCTTAGTACCGAAATTTCGTTTGAGAGATTGCCGAGGTTCTGAGATATTCGGTCTTTATGCTGCTTATCATCTGGGTATCATGGTTGTATCTTTTACCGAAAAAATTAACGGGGACGCAAGTCTAGATCTTCCATGATACTATACATACGTGTACATATTGCATACGACCTCAATAAGTGATAAACAATCACATGTCCCAAAATAAGTGATAATATATCACATTCATCCGGGAGTCAAGTTCGTCTCTCTGCTGTACGAAAGTACTGACCTGTTCACGGACTTGCTCTTGTGCCCTCATGCATCGAAAATCAAGTTCCTCATCAATAAGTGATTATATCACATAGGGCTTGTTTTCAAATCAAAATAAGTGAGAATCTCACATCATATACGGTCAAACAGATGATAATCGGTATACTCACCGGTAAGATGAACCCTCGTGCATACCTTGATACGGGAATGTGTCGTGATGTGGATGAACACCGGTCGGTAAGTATAAATCATACATTAACGTATCCCCTCGCCATGATTACATCTGATAAGTTGAGCTTATGTGGACAACAATACCGATAATTGTTATAGGATGCTTATCTTAATGTTAATTAATTGAACAAAGAGAGTGTTTTGACATGACCGTACACTGATATGATTCTCTTACCACTCGAAACTCACAAAAAGAATGTCTGTAAATATTTGTTTACTGCTTTCGTTTCTGTATCTTTGTATATATTTATTTATTGTTTTCCGTCTTTACTTTTGAAAAATGAAAATTCCAAAAAGATTTTAGGTGTGTTTTAATATAAACTTTATAAAATCCAAAAAGATTTTGCTTCTAGTTTATTTTTGATTGACTGATGTTGGAACTCGAGTCTGTCCTACCCAAAATCCTGATTATAAGCCGGAAAACAATTGCACCTTCATAAATGGTCGAAGTTAACATATTTTGAAAGTTAAAGGATTAAAATTGTACATTTTCTAAACTTTCAAACTGTTGTCGGTTGGTGTTTGATTGAGATTTGATCTCATATGTGTCTTTTGTTTAAGTGTTAACTATATTCCAAGCGGTTGTTCTCATTATGCGTTTAGCTTTCTTACATGTGCAGATGCTAAAGGTGAGGAGAACATGTTCGATGACAAGCTTTGGAATGAAGACACGAAGTGGAGGCACTCAAAGGATAAAATGATCGAGCTGCTGCTGACCTCTCATCCACACCACAAGGATCTAAAGAATTGAAGTTCAAAAGATTCACAAGCATGACTCAATGGAGAGTTCATTCTAAGGGGGAGTTTGTTAACACACTTCCTAAATTAAATGGGGAGTTTGTTGATACACTTTCTGCTTACGACGTGTGAAGACTTTAAAGATCCTCCGACATTGAAGACTTGAAAGGACGTCAAAGACTTGAAGACACGAAAATCGAGACAAAGCTACAGCCAATGGGGAGTTTGTTGGTGCACTTGTGTCTGTACTTTGTCTGTATTTTGTCATGATACAAAACGATGTCTTGTGTTAGTCTGGGTTACGTCGTAGGGATGAGTTCGATACCAATCGGTGGAGAGACATAACCGGTTTGGGTCGGGTCAGAACCAACTATATTGGTTTGGTTATTAGTTCTAGACTTATTTTAGGGATGAGTTCGATACCAATCGGTGGTATTGAAAATCCCTATGAGCACTACAATTTTTTTTTTGAATTTTTTTATATAAAAAACTAGCGATTTTTAATAAAAAAAATTGAATTTTTTTTTTTGTGTGGTTTTTAGACTTTTTTAGTTAGTTTTCGAGTTTTCGCGCTAAAAGTGATTTTCATTTGAACATCCCATATCCTACAAATGTTCTACACATATCAATATGTATCATACACTTTATTCTACACATATTAAAGTTAGTCATTCACGTGAGTTAGGTTTGTTTTGAAATGTATATTTGAAAATGAGCTATTAGTTTAATTTAATTAGCTAACATATTGCAGTAAATCAATTAGGTAAATTTACCCCTATACTTTCAATAAAAAAAAACATTAAATGTAAATTAATATGTTTTTGTGTGCAATGTGTGTGACTGTGTGTGAATTACCACTCTCTCTATATCTTTCGAAGTTGGTTTTGATTTTCAAAAATAATTTTTTTATTGGATTCGACTGTCTCTTTGATTGTGAATTGTGATGTAGAAAACAGTGGCGAAGCTTGAGATTTCTGACGGGGGGTCGAAAACTTATATACCCAAAAATTTCTATACAAAAGCTACATACCTAACACTATTAAGCGAAAAGTTCAATGGGTTGGGCGGCCCACCCCCGGGCCCCTTATAACCTTCGCCCCTGATAGAAAATAAGGTTAGGGTCGGACAACATAATATTAAACGTAATTTAAGGAGCTTATCATACCAAGAGTTTATGATAAATTAAATTTAGAGTTTAGAAGCCATTTTTTTGTTATGTTGACAGGGTCACTTGAATAAAACGTGTAATTAACATATATGGCTAGGATATAATTTCTTTTTGATGAAGTAAACCCGAACTTTGCAGTTATGTCATCTTCTTTTGTGGACCCGTGGTCTTGACTCATGACCAAGTCCAAACAACATAAGATATTAACATAACATAATTTATTTCACTTTCTTTTCTTTTCGTTTTTATTTTTATTTTTATTTTCTTATTTTCTTACTTCTTTTATGCATTTTATTTTTATTACTTTCGTAAACCATGTATTAACTATATATTATTATTGTTATGTTTAAAAAAAGTTACTTCATATGGCTAGGATACATGGTTTTAAAACAAGGTCTTTAAGGTCGAGTACTCCCTGAATACTTTCTACAAGATAGGCTGTCGAGACGAGTACTCTTCGCCTTGCCCAGAGTATTTCTTGAGTACTTTTTGTCTACACCGAGTAGTATTCTCAACTCTAACTAGGGAGCGACAAACCACTTTTACGGATATAATTTAATTTCTTTTTGATGAAGTTAACCGAAACTTTGCAACTATTTCATCTTCTTTTGTGGACACGTGGTCTTGACTCATGACCAAGTCAAAACAACACAACATAATTTATTTCATTTTCTTTTTCGTTTCTATTTTTCTTTTCTTACTTATATGCAATTTATTTTTATTTCTTTCATAAAATATATATTAATTTATTTATAAAACTTATTCATTTTTTATTTAACTTTATATTTACTTTACTTCATTATTTCTAAATCCAGATATTCGTTAATTATTCAATAAAATTAAAAAAAAAATTATTAAATCACCCATATCCAATATTTATCAGTTATTTATAATTGTCTGAATCACACTCGTTATTGTTATTATCATTATTTGGTTTGTTTATTATATTAAACAAGTTAACGTTACCCGCGCGTTGCAGCGGGATGTCGATTATCGCACAACATACAATAAATATCTCTTCTATATTTCAACATAAAAAATATTCAATCTCCCCGCAATAAAAAAAAACTAAAATAAATTTCTTTTGTAAGTTAAGAGATTTGGATAAACAGGTCAAGTAGCCATTAAAAATTGTCTTTAAACACATTCAAACACATCAGGTTATTCAAGTAAAACACATTAAAAATATGAATCCACGGTTGCAAGGGTCTCTTTATAGTTGTTATGGAGTTATTGGGTTTTATTACTCCCAACTATTGGGTATTGGCCGCTACCACTCCCAACTATCACTTTAGCTTCTACCACTCCCAACTTCACACTTTGTGTGTTGTGTCACTCCACAGGTGAACATTTCTTAGTGTACGTTTGACTTGTGTTATTGGTGATGTTAGGTTAACACTTTGCGAATTACTAATGATTGTCGGTGAATCTGCTCCTAAAAGACAAAAGGGGGCCAAAATCCACTCAACTTGAGTGACACCACACAACACACAAAGTGTTAAGTTGGAAGTGGTGGGAATTAAAGTGATAGATGGGAGTGACAGTGACCAATACCCAATATTTTAAAATGCAAAAATCCAATAACGTTGTTTTGAGGACCAGCAGCACACTCATGTTATTGGCTGCAACTGTCACTAATGGCCTTATATGCAAACGACTTTTATCGTCCATTGACATTTCATGATCACTTTTATTTATGTTTAGTGTTTATTGTTACTGAATCTGTGTGATGTTTTGTATTTAATACACTTTAAGGGTAGTTTGCAAGACAAAATTACTCGACGGCAGTGTAGTCCTAAAAGGAGTTTGTAAAGAAAACCGAAACAGTCGCAGAACGCCAGCAACCCAATAAAGGTCCGCTTTGCTTTTAAAAAAACTGCAAGAACATGCCACTACAATAAAGATCAATCAATATATACTCATTAAGCGTTGTTAAGTTATATATCACAAACAAACAAAAACACACTTAGACATGTTAACACGTTTTCTTCCAATAATAAATGAATTTTCAAACCACATATTTCAATTCCATCTGCAAAACAACACCACAATGGATGGAAAGCCCTGAAATAAATGACCGAAAAACAGGTTCCCAATGCGCAAACAGAAGATAATATAACCACTATCTTATACAATTAGTATACACAATCCATGATATTTACCCAATACCTTGACATCTAGTAAAACGTAAAATAATATGACACAAATAACCCAACTACTGACCCGGTCAAACCCGTATCCATGTCCCGAAATTGACCCGTCAAAATCAAATAAGTAATTAGTTAATTCACTAATTAAGGAAAAACAAAATCAAATGATCTCATGGTGAAGATCAAAATGATATATAAGATCATATGCTTGTACAGATCCTATGCATGAACTTCATACTTGATTGTTTTTTATCAATAGATGTCGGATATATCAGTGCAAACGGTTGCGGTTGATAATGGAACCAATTTTGAAGGCTGATTTCGTACTTGAACACACAGAGGGCATTATTGATGAAAATCCCAATTCACGAATGTGATAGAAGATCAATTTTAGAGACGAAATTGATGGTACATACCGATTCAAATGACATGGCAACTTTGAAGAATGACAAATTGCAGAAGATTCCAGGGTGTTTGATGGTGATGACGATGATTTAGGTTGTAAATCATCATGAATTTGTCGCCATCTGATATCAATTAATAAATCCTAGAATTAAGAAAAACGACAATTACTGATGACTTTACATTGAGGGAATCAAACTAACAGTTTAATTTGTTCATCCCATATTTATACATGTGGGGATTTTAGTGAAGGGTTGTGTCGGTATATAAAAAGAAACGCTGCAACCGTTGGGCGACCATGAAACGGTGTTCCAAATTTGTCTTCTTATGTCTCTAGTCATTGACCATCGTTATTTCGCTTTTGCTCCCGTATGAGCGGTTATGGCATCTGTTAAACGCAACGTTTAGTTGCTGGTATCTGTTAGACGCAACCTTTAGTTGCTTTTTGTATTATAAGATAATTAAATGTTGATGTTACATAGCGTGTGAAAAATATTGCTAGAAGTTTTATTCAAAAGTAGGTATTGGAAACTTTCCCCAATATTTTCCTTGTGGCTGTGAAATTCAAATTTCATTTATGGAAAGTAGGTGTGAAAATATCCCAGATCTCATTTATTTTTTATATATAAGTTGTTCTCATACATTGTAGAAAATATCCCAGATCTCTTTAAGCTTTGTTATATAAAAGATAATATGAGGTGTATTCTTGTGTTGGCACTATGCTTTTTCTTGTTTATGAGTCGCGGTCTAGGCCTCAAAGAAGACGCCAACACGAGCTCCTGCAATGAGGAGGAGAGGCAAGCTCTACTGGATGTAAAAGCAAACCTAATTGATTTGCATGGAAATCTAAGTGATTGGGCGAGCGAACGAGTGGATTGTTGCAAATGGGCCGGTGTCACTTGTAACAACCAAAGTGGTCATGTGATTAAACTTGATCTTACTTTTGGTTCTACTTCTACTGGTTTCACTGGTAAAATTAGTCCGTCGTTACAAGTGTTAAATCACCTACAATACCTTAATCTAAGCGGTATTAATTTTCAGTCCAACCCTTTACCAAACATTTTGGGTTCCTTGTCCAAGTTACAAAGTTTGGATATTGCTGGTGCTAATCTTAGTGGACCCATTCCTCATCAGTTTGCAAATCTCTCTAACTTGCTAGAGCTTGATCTTAGCAATAACTCTTTAAGTGGGTCAATTCCTTTTGCCTTTGGAAATTTAACATTTCTCACCTATTTAGACCTCTCACAAAATCAACTAGAAGGTGACATTCCACAATCTATAGGGAATTGTTCATCTTTAGTTCACCTAGATTTGTCACAAAACCTCCTTAACGGGTCGATGCCTGATAGTATCAATCAACTTTCAAATCTAGAAAATCTTGATGTTGGTCACAATTCTTTGAACGGAAGCATTCCTAACCTCATAGTGTGTCCTTCCCTTTCTTTTTTAGACTTGTCTAGTAATCGGTTTTCTGGTAATGTACCAAACAGTTTGGTTCAGATTCAAAACCTCAGAGTTCTGAACCTCTCTTCAAATCAAATAGAAGGTATGCTACCAAATATCACGTCTTCATATCCTGGATATGTTACACTGGATTTGAGTAACAACCATTTCGAAGGAAGGGTACCGTTATTGCCTTCTAGACTGGCGGCGTTAAACCTCTCGGGAAATAGGTTCTCAGGAACGCTTTCTTTCGTGTGTGCGATTGAGGCGTTCTTAAGTTTTCTTGACCTCTCCAACAATTTATTATCAGGCAGCCTGCCTGATTGTTGGGAAACCAAAAGTGTGCTAAAAGTTCTTAATTTATCAAACAATAATTTTTCCGGGGAAATACCCTCTTCTTTTGGAAATTTGTTAACTCTGGAGGCATTATATTTGCGAACAAATGCCCTTGTTGGTGAACTGCCGGTGTCCTTGAGCAGCTGCATAAGACTAAGATTTTTGGATCTTGGGGAGAATAAGTTATCTGGCGTCATACCAGAATGGATAGGAGAAAAACTTTCAGAGTTATATGTACTTGTTTTAGGATCTAATAGATTCCATGGGAGGTTACCTTCGCAGGTTTGTTGGTTGAATAATCTTCAACTTCTTGACCTGTCTAATAATCGACTGTCAGGTAGTATTCCTAGGTGCTTTGGTAACTTCACAGCAATGGCTACAAGAAGCTTTGGCGATGATATGACTAGCCATTTTTATCTCTCTTATATCCCACTACTTACCCCAGGTAATGTTCTTAGTTCTGGAAAAATGTCTTCCCAGGAGGACTATTTTCAAGACAATGCATTGGTTAAATGGAAAGGAAAAGAGCGGTCATTTGAAAGAAGTGGTTTGCAACTACTAAAGAGTATTGATCTCTCAAGAAATAGCTTATCCGGAGAACTTCCGGATGAGATCACTAGTCTTTATGATTTGGCTTCGTTAAATGTTTCCAACAACAAACTACATGGAGAAATCCCAAAAGATATTGGCCGGTTGAAATCTATTCAATCTCTTGACTTGTCTAGAAATGAATTCTCTGGACGTATTCCCTTGAGTTTGGTAGAAATCACTTCTCTAGGTTATCTGGACCTCTCAAACAATAACTTGTCGGGAAGAATACCAACTGGAACTCAACTCCAAAGCTTCAATGATACATCCTACAGCGGTAACCCTCAACTTTGTGGACCTCCACTTTCACCAGGATGTGGTCCTCCACCCGTTGTAGAAAAGAAAGATGTTGAGGAAGATGACGACGATTTTTGGAAATCATATTACATAGGTATGGGTACTGGATTTGCGGTTGGGTTTTTGGGAATTTGCGGTGCTTTAGTTTTAAGCCGTGGTTGCAGATACTTCTTTTTTGCTTCATTGAGTCATATAACGGATTGGATATATGTAATTGTGGCTGTGCATTTTGGAAAAGGTGAAAGAAAGTTTAGAAGGTGAACATTGTACAACTACTTCCTTTTAGTTATGCATAAAATGTAAGAATTGAAAACCATGGTTTCCTATAGTCTTGACTTTACATTTTTCATTTTGTTTAGAAAGTGTTTTAATTTGGAGTACACAATTTTAGTATAGAAGTTTAATTTCATGAATAAAATACATATTGAAGATGACTGCAAATAACCGTCTAAAATCAAAACTTAGTTATTGAATATATACATCTCATAGTATGACATTCATATTCCCATTTGATTCATCACCCAAAGTCAACTTCTTATCAACTCTACATTCGAACCAAAACATGATACATCGCTATTTGTCTAGGGTTTCTTCAAATCGTTAACACGACCCATATAGGCATTTCATTGAGCAATTGGTATGCCTTTCTTAAAAGAAATTTAGAAATGTGAAATTTGATTCAGTGCCCATAATTACAATTTTGAACTAAAATTATTATTAAATTCAAGCATTCATGGTTAAATTTTAACGTTTGCAATGGAAAATAGGAAAGAATTTACTACATGCAAGCGACCATGGTGAACAGTGAGTGATTCAATATGAACCGTGGGTGATTCATTCCATTAGAAGTTTCTTGTTTTAGATCTTAGAATTTCGCAATACCCTAGATAGCATTTTGAATGGAGTTCACTTTTATACTAAAAGATTTGGTGGGTACACGAAATTGATAATCGATAAGACATAAAGTATACTTCAAAGAACGTGTTATCTTACACTAAAAAACCACAAATTTTTCTCTCTCATTTTTAATTAAATAATATTTTTTATACCTTTATCATTATATTTTCTTTCTCCTCCACTCACAACCATTTCTAAAAGGTCTGGTCTATTCGCACACGCCATTTGTCTTTTTGCACACCTCAAAGCGCCGCGCTTAGGGACTTTTTTAAATTTTTTAAAATTGTTTTTAATTCACAAACGCGTCGATAATAGTCTAAATTTTACGCTTTTTCCATTATACATCATTTTTTAATATATATGGACTATACTGCAAGTTCCGGATCAAATCGGTTACGTGTGATGTCGTATTCCATTATATCGTATCATTTTGGTTTGAAAGCACAAGTACTCCTATGAGTAGTGTTATGTGTATCAGCCGCCTACCGTACATGTACATGACGTATTTTTTCATTAATTGTAGTATTATGATGTATATTGTCATTTTGGGTCGTACAAGTGCGTATTGAATCTGATTGGGTCGTGTCGGTGACATTCGGTTTTTAACGTGATGTAACGCATATATTGAACAAACACAAACGTACTCTTGGATTGTAAAAGAATTAACGTGATTATTATTAAACACATTTAACATACATCTTTAACATATGGGGTTACATTAAGGTCAGGGGGACAATACGTAAGCATTTCGTACGCGTTGATCTGATCCCTGTATAATGTATGCCAGGATGCTGCACGCTCTGTTCTGTTCGCTGTCCAGAGTGGGTTTGGGGGAGGCATTGGATAACAACCTCCAAGCTCTACATGTATGAAATGCCCACCGTCGACGAACACAACCGCAACCACCAGGTGAGGTTGCTCAGCTTCGTTTGGCCCGCCCAGTAGAGGGAAAATTGTATCGTTCCCACGAATGTCGAAGGTGTGAACAATCACACCGTATCGTTGGGCAATAAGAAACCCCGTCTCAGGCATCGTCATGTAATTTTCGATAGCTGCTCGTCCCACCCCCTTGAAATCGATCCGTCTAACCAGCGCATCATAATGTCCTATGTTTTCCGGATCGAAAACCTGCCTCCAAAGCGATTCGTTCATACGTAACTCCATTATAAGTTGTTTCCGGATCATCAAATACGTATTTTGTTTCACTCCTAACCCAACAGCCACCGATCGAAACCCACAATGACCATCTGGTTTCACGTCCTTTATTCTCACGATGTATGAATGGATCACTTTGGGAATCTGAGATGCGTAGTTGCGGATCGCTATATCCGTCTTAGGACCGAGCTTGATCATCGGGAAATCAGGGTGTAGGTTGAGCGGTTTGGTATTCTTTTGTCTTCTAGAATCTTGGGATGATACGTACGAGCTGTGACGGGGAAGATCGTCTGAGGCCTCGACCCAAGTTTCTTCCGACGGAATGTACGAGCTTTTTCTAGCGGCTTCAACCTTCCTTTGTTCCTGCGTTTTCAATGTTGGGCGACCACGAGTTTTCTTCAGAACAACAGGAGGTTTTTTGTTATTGTTCCCTGGATTGAGTATTTGCTGAAACTTTTCAAAGAAGCTCCTTTTCACTTGAGGGGGTGTTGGATCGATCTGTTGTTTCAATTTTTCAAATTCCGCGTCTACATCGATATCCTCTATCTTATTCCTTGCAGGCTTGAAGTCAAGCTTCTTCCAGAACACGTCTATCAAATTGATACGGATTTGCTGACCTGTGGACGAAAACAAATTAGAAAGGTCAAAAATATTAATTACCGTTATTTTCCAACTTTTCCAAGCGACAGGCACATGGCAAACCACAGCTGGTAAAAAGTTGGCAACCACAGCTTGCACCGTAGGCTCTCAACCCGTCTTCCTTACGTTTTAGTTCCATATTCAAAAGCTCAATCGCAAATATTGAAACCTTTCTGAGAATATATGCAAGCATGGGATGATCCTTGTGGTGCTTCATCACTTTTCGGAGGCTTGTTTCAAAGCTACTTCTAATCTCGGCGTATTGTCTATCAACAACATGATCAACGTACAGTACAAGTTTATCCAGTGTGTTGCGATGACTTGGAAAGTGACTTTTTAGTGTTGCATGCATGCCCTCAACCCTGTTGGTCGTAGTTTGGTGAAAGTTAATAGTTTTGTTAATCCAGCAAGATACAAACTTTTCACGGTACGGATCCAACCAGGATTTCATCAAATAATCAAAAACCTCTGAAATTAAAAAACGTAAATAGTCAGTTTTTGTTATTATATAAAATTTGAACATAATTATGTAAGAAATACTCACGTTCACGGCCATCTTGTTTCAGCTGTGCTTCAAGGTTTTCCAAGTTATACCTGTATATTTCCTCGGTCGTAGACTCGCACAATGTCCAAAATATACGTATGAATTCTTTCCACTGCTTGTCAGAGAATTTCCTCTTGCTGTTCTTATTAATATTTTGTTGAATATGGAACCGACAAAGATACTTATGCGCTTTTGGAAAAACTTGTTCACACACGTTAATTAGCGCAAATTCCCTGTCTGTTAAAATCACGCGCGGTTCCATACATCCTACCAGCATAGACTTGATCCTCTGCAACACCCATAGGTAGTTCTCTAACTTCTCAGCGGAAATTACCACACAAGCAGCCGTAAACGATTTGTTTGTCGACGTCATGCCTACGACCTGAACAAACGGCAGGTTGTACATGTTCGTTTTGTAGGTGGCGTCAATCATTAGCTCAAGCGGGAAGGCACACCACATAGTGAATGATTTTTTGTAAACAAAGAAGACATCTTCAACTGCGTTCGATATCTCATTCGTGCGCATGTAATAAGTGTAATCTTTTTCGAGAAGAATGTTTTCAAGTTTTTGCATCGGAGACTTACCGACATTTTTTCCGGCGTTGATCTTCTGAACAACGTTGTGTATATCTTTCGGAATAAGCTTTCTAGCCGGATTGTTTTTTGTCAGCGTTCGCCAGATACTTTGGTTGGGAATATCTTGCTCTGCCAGCTCCTTAACCAGTTTTGTATCCTCCGAAGAAAGCCTTCTCGCATACGCGTGACCCTCTAAGTTTTCAATAGGAGTGTGGTTATGCTTCGCCTTCGTCACCTCGATCGTCCAAACACTTCCGGATGATTCTGAAAACCCGATCATCTCGAACGGGCAGCCTATTTTCTTGCTACCCGTTTTCCTCTGTGTAGCTATACTCTTATGCTCCCCACCAAAAGTACATTGAAACCAAATCTTGTAATTCTGTCCTCTTAATCACAATGAGGTAACCATTGTCTTTTGCCATGTCTTGTACCCAACGCACCAACTCTTTACGTGACGAAAAGGTCAGCGTTGTATCAAACGAAAATGTAACCGGGTAACAGCCTTCCTCGTCAACAGACACATCCTCCGGCTCACCATCGTCACCGAGGTCCGAATAGACTTGATGTTCAAAGCTCTGTTGACAACCGTAACTGTGGTTTGGATAACACTCCTGCTGTACAAAGCTGTGCTCGCCACCGTAACCGAAATTCGAATAACCTTGTTGTGCGTAAGGGTCCTCCACAGGGGTATTCAAATCCAGCTTCACCGTGTTATCACGATAACGAATGCCAGATACAACCTCTGCCTCCCTCAAGTTGGACGAGACCGGTTTCTCATACGAGTCAGAAATAACGGTCCCCTCGTAAGAATCAGGAACAACTGACTTGTTAGAATATTGACCGAAAAGATAGTTGCTTAACCACGACATCGTTTTTTCAAGACACGTAACTAATACAGCAAAACCGCGCGTTATTTTGAAGAAACACAAGTAATTTAGAAATCGACAAACAACAAAACCCCCCGTATGTTTGTAAACAACATATTGAGTGCTTTATGTCTCGAATGCTAAATGTTGTGTCTGAGCAGCTTTTAAAAGTGAAAATTTGGGGTCGAAGCGCCGCGCTATGGCCATAGCGCGGCGCTTAGGGTTCACGAGACGCCTGAAACCTCGTTTCAGCTTTATGTCTCTCAAACAGCAACTTATGTCTCAAACGTCAGTCAAATCACATTTTGTCGAGCTAAGCGCCCCGCTATGGCCATAGCACGGCGCTTTGAGGTGTGAAAATAATTTTCTCCGTGTGTAAATAGCATGACCCTTTCTAAAAATATTAAAAAAAAAATTATAAGGTTTTCTCTCTCCAGAGTTTTTCTCATATATTTACAGTTAAACAGTAACTTTCCCATATATTTTCTCTCGAGTTAATTACTGTTTTCGCCCCTGTGGTTTGTCAAAAATCACTATTTCAGTCCATTAGTTTAAAATTTGCGATTTCAGTCTCTAAGAGCATTCACATTCTATCCATCAAAATATGTGAGGGAGAGTTTTTATATTATAAAGGGTATAAAAAGTGGTTGTGAGTGGAGGAGAGAGAAAATGTTACTGTTCATCTGTATATTTGGGGGGACACTGTTCACCCAGTATAATTTTTTTAATATATATTGAAAGTGGTTGTGAGTGAAGGAGAGAGAAAAATGTGATGATAATATTATTTAATTGAAAAGGATAGAGAAAAAGTATTTGTTTTTAGTGGAAATATATTGATATAGGAGTTGTTTTTTAGTGGAATGTATGTATAATTTGATGGTTTGGATGTGAATGCTCTTATGGATTATATCAGTTTAGGTTATTTTCATATTTCACAAGTTTAAAATGAAAACTAGCTAAATTGGTATAATTGAGATAAAAAGAAATGCAAAAAATATAAATGGCCAATGGATCAAATTTCATGTCAATTTATGCATCATTCTCAATTTGTTTTAAAATGATCCAGTGGCAGAAATACAAATGGGTATGATTATTAATACTTGTTTCTGCCAATAATAAAAACAAGGTTATGACTTGAGTTTCAAGTTTCAACAAAGAATTAAATGGGCTGCAAAGTGATCCTGGGCCTTGGTTGAACCAATGAAAAATGTTTTAGGAATTACACGGAGACTGGAGACACAGCAGTTGAATTAGGCTGGCAGATTAGTTGGCTTATGTTGGGCTAATCAGAATCACAAAGCGAACATGAGATTTAAGACTATGGGGTATGGGGCGTGGGTTGGGTGAAAACGCCCAAGTCACCACCCTGGGTGGGCTTGGGTATCGGCGTAGCCCCTTAGGCGGGGGATTCAGCCCGGGTGTTGGGCATGCCTAGCGGTCCTATGTGGCCGGCTCTTATTGGCTTGTTGGCTAGGGCATAGCTGGCCATGTTTAAATTTTAAAATATAACCGTTTGGCTTGGCCAAACGGTTCACCGACCCACCTATCCACATCGCTATAAAACCCCCAACCCAAGTCACTCCACCTACCCGAACCCGATACCCACACACACTTGATCGATGGCCTCTTGGACACACGAGAAAGAGCTAACACTTGTCACGAGCGTTGTTGACGCGATGAAGGCCGCCAACCCGGTGAGACCCGTTACTGGCCGGAAGCTTTCGCTAGCTACCGGCACAACGTGGGGAACGACCGGCACAATTTAAACGCGTGCCAACACAAGTGGCGTAAGCTACGACCAAAGCTCGATCGTTTTAAAGCCTACTACGACAACGCCCCGGGCGGTGATATAAGTCACGAAGAACGGGTGGCGGTGGCCAACATCGAGTTCCGTGGCAAGGAGCGGACGCCGTTTGACAAGCTCGCCCTTTTCGAAATCTACCTAACGCTTTAGGTTTTTTTTATTTTGTAATCTTTTTTATTTTGTAGAATTTTGTAGTTTTTAGGAAATTTTAATAAAATTTTAGGCTTTTTTTTAAATGTTGTGTGTATTTTTTAATTTTAGTTTTTTTATTTTTAATACACCTGACCAACCCACGCGGGCTAGTCACGCCCCGCCATACCCCACGGACACGTCACTCACCAGCGGGGGGCTCGAACTCCAAGTGTCAACCTATGCCCCCAACCACCGCCCCACCATACCCCACGTTCTAAGAGGTTTCCATTTTCGAAGGCAGTTGGCAACCGGCAGTTATTAGAGCACGGTTTGACACATTAAAATTTTATTAGTCTGTTTTTTTTAAATTGCAAAAATAGGTTTTTTCATCCGTTATTTTTTCTTGAACAACAAATTTGGATCACTGGCAGACTACTTGAGTATCATTGTGCCACTAGCGGAACCACCCGATCATATCCATCTCCACTAGACAATAATACCTATACACCAATTCAAGATAAAACCCAATAAATATGGAAAAAACCCTATATGTGAAACGAAACTTCCGTGTGTATAACTGAGAATTTGGTGGAAAACTTTTTAAAGTATTAGCATGTCCTAAAATTTTCTTTAGCTAAAAATTGTGATTTTATCTCTTATCTCAACACAACTACTTTTACAAACAATTCTGTTTTTATTTCCTATCCCTACTCAAACTCCATAGATTATCATGTTTTTCTTTAATTCAAAAGTATTTCTAATAAATAATTGGAGCATTACTTGGGTTTTCAGTTTTAGATAATTTTTGTGGTAAAAAAGAGTTAAATGTCATTTTAGTACATGTGGTTTGGGCTATTTTTTAATTTAGTCTAAAGGTT